>CM049578.1:9871395-10049620 GCA_027123335.1 Amphiprion clarkii
TGAATGTCTGTCATACAGAGTATAAAGTGCTGTCCTTGGTTTCCTCTTTTCTGTCTCTAGCAGTAATGGCCGGTCACGCACCTCCTTTGATGTTGTGTTTGTATCATTTATCAATGTGTGTATCTGTCTCTCTGCAGAACAAGGGAAAGCTTAGCGTCTAACACCTCTTCAATAGTGGAGAGTAACAGACGACAGAACCTGGCACTGAGCCCCGGCCACCTCAGCATCAATGCTGCAAACGGTCCTCCTTTCTCCTTTCGTGCCATTCAGGAACCTGCCAGCACCCAACCAGAGAAACTCCAGAAGCCCAGCGCCTGCCTTGCATCAATCACCAGCGTCTAGGGTCAGAACTACAGGCTTGGGAGAGCGCATAGTCCATGGAAAAGGGCCAGGAAATCCAACTCCCACTCCCAAGGACTGTTAAATCTTTTGATTGACAGACCAACTGAATCAGTGGAGCTGCGATTGGTCTGCTGTGGAACTGGACCTGTTCACACAAGCATATAGACACAGGCAGAAACAAACAGGAATTTAGACCCCCAGGAAACCTCTCTTTCTCTCACACACAAACAACAAACATGCACCACACGCAAACGCCATCCCACTGGGCAGCCCCTCACCATGCCACTCTTCAGCTTCGAGTAATGTTCTTTCATTTTTTGGGATCTTTTGTGTGTGTGTGTGTGCGTGGGTGCGTGTGTGTGCGTGCGTGTGTGTGCGTTGTGTGTTTATAGGCGTTATGTTTGTATAATCTATAATCTCAGGTTATGTTATTTCCACTACCACTCAGACTGCTCCAGATCAGTGCTTCTCCAACTAGTGGTGTCAGCTGGTATTGTACACTGAAGAGCTGCAGTTCTGCTGACTGTACTGTTACTGATGGCACACACACTCTCACTAATTGTCTCTGGTAGTTATCTAACATGTACCACTGACAGACACCCTTTAACCTCTTCTATCCTAAAAGTCCCTGTACGCAGCCGTCTCCGTTTTTTAAAGGTTACCAGACATGGCACATTCAGTCTGCTGTGTACTTCAACTAAAATCAATTTGTTGTGCTTAATTTCTGTTACATAAAATTTGGTAGAGTTGCAGTTGATCATTTTTAGAGCAGGTTTAATAACATTAGTGTTCACTGACTCATTGTTGTTAAGCTGATATTTATAGTTCTGATTAGGCAGGAGTAAAACTAGCATTTTTTTTTCAGATGTTTTCAAGTCTCACTCTGGTCTGGTGATAAAGATATTGACTTCAAAATTCTCCCCAGTGTCTCTCATCTGTACAGCCCAGGGCTGTTCTTCTGGGGCTTACAGTTTTGTATCTGTTACTAGCTCATTTTCAGGATCTTTTTTCAAGTGGAACTTTTAAATAAAATAGCCTTGTGCTTGAGGGGTTTTAAGGCACAGAACCACAGGAAATTACGATGAAAACCTTGAATACCAAGATGTAACAGCTGTTGGGAGGTAGTTAGACAGTCAAACGAGTAACCTGTAACCTGAACTTTTTTTAAGGTGATACCCTCTTGAATGTGAGCTGTTTTTGTATCTGTTGGATGTTATGATGCTCACCTGAAGCCTTGCCAGTTTTTAGCCCCTCAACAGTGGTTATATATGGACAGCCTGCAGCTCTAGGGATAAGACTTTTGACTACAGACTGTTTTGATTTTCTTCAGAGATGGAAATTCTTTTCATGTTACCCCTGATGTCCATGTGGATGCAACTGCATTCATCTCATTTTGATGTGAAAAAAATTTCTGCTGTTTCAAGCGCTGTGGCGGTGGTTACTGGATGCATTTCTGTAGTCCACTATCATAATAGGTTGGGTGCAGGAAAAAAAAAAAAAGCAAATTACAGGGGTGGAGTTAAAATGTAAGGCAGTATGTTCAGAATATTAAAATACCTTACACTGCATAAATGAATTTATATATGAAATATATGCACTACCAGTCAAAAGTCTGGACAGACCTTCTCATTAAATGTTTTTTAAAATTATTTTCTACATTGTAGATTAATACTGAAGACATCAAAACTATAAAAGAATACATATGGAATTATGTTGTAAACAAAAAAGTGCTAATCTTCAGTAATAATCTACAAGGTAGAAAAAAATACAAATATATAACAAAATATTGAATGAGAAGTTATGTCCAAACTTTTGCCTGGTAGTGTAAATGTCTATGTTTATTGATAGTCAACGTAAAATCAATATTTAATGATGTGCAGATTTTTTTTTTTTTTACTGAGAGTCTTTACATACACATTGTAAAACTAGGATTTCCTTTTTGGCGAGAGTTAATTCAGGGTGATGTTCATATAGAAGTTATTGATGTTCTGATAGGTGACACCGCATCTCTTACATACAACCACACTGGCAGACAGACAACCTGCTTCTCTCTGTCCCTGAAGGATGCAAATGCATTCATACTGACTGCTGAGATGGCTAATTTCACGAGATGATGACATTTCCAATGTCATTCACAGTAACAAACCCATTACTAAACTCTACCACACTGCTTCCAATAAACATCAGTGTTTTTTATGGATATCAAATATTCTAAATAGTGTGGTGGATGTACTGCGTGCAGAGACTACTATTGTTGCAACTAAATGTTCCTTATATCCAAAGAAAACAGGTGGACAGACAGAAAGGCAAACCTACATAAAATGTCAGCTAAACAACTCAATTTTAGAAATAAAGCACCTGCATTTGAGTAAATGCCTGAAGCAGAAAAGCTAAACGCAAGTTAATCACACAACATTACATTTCAGAGGACAAGACTGCTTGAAGATGTGACACAGCTGCATTCAGTGGACATGAGGGGTTACGATTACACACCTGGCAAGTTTTAAAGATAAGCTGTTAAAAATCATTTGCTAATTTGAGGAATTTCTACCAGCAAAAATAATTGGCCACATTCAGTCGGAAAAGGTGGGAAGTGCATTTTAAATTAAATGTATACATCTTGATTGAAGGAAAAGTGAGGTTCTGCCAGTGTTAGAGCCGTTATTGCATTAGATGCCTAAGAATCCAATAAAGAGTATGAGGTCTACAAAAAACAAACCCAAACACCCAGACGAGGGATACACAACCAGCAGGTATGTGACTTTTTATTTCATGTTACTGGAGTTTTTCTTTAAACTGTTTGAGGTGTATACTCCTGGTGCTAAGACGTGTTATGGTCAGTAAAGGCCATGATAATAATCGTAGTACAAACAGTGATGACATTTTTGGAGTATAGTATAAAACTGCTGCTTAGATGTGTGTTGTAGGTTTAATCTGCATACTTTTGGCCATGATCATTTATTCCCCTTTATCAGGGGACAGTACAGGGATTACACAGTGACTGAACAGATGGACAAATTAACAACTTTGGCGCAGCGAAATGTGAAATAAAGCCTGTATTTGAAGTGCGTTGGTCTCATAAAAATTACTCTTGAGGTGAGTTGGGTCAACCTTTCTCCAAAAATTCTGCAGCCCTATAGGTCAAGGCTTTCCTCTTTTTCCTCCTCTCCTAGTGACTGATCCCTGTGTTGTTATCCTCTATACTATTACCAACTACCTCCACAGCAGCAAAAACACAGCCCATTCTCTGTGTTATCCCGTGGTCATCAGCCTCCTGCCTGTGAATGTCTTACGCACACATACAGATACAACCAGTGCCCTCAAACGTATTTTAACAGTACTGCAAGATTTTCATCTACTATGTGCACACAGCCTTTATATGCTTTTTGCATGTAAAAAATGTGGACTAAAAGCTAGAGTCGATTTCTACCTGTCTCATTGTCATTTTTTGATCTCAAATTCAAAGGAGTTCAGTAGTAAAAACATCAGTTTCACTACCGTTGAAACACATTTAAAGGGCACACTAACACACTGCATATCGAAGTGCTGGTAAACCTGCTGTTTCTGTTTCGTCACAACTTTTTTTTTTCTAATGGGACGTGAGAACATTGTGGTTTCATGCACCTGCCCACCTAATCAATGGCAATACACATTTTCTGAAACTCCTTAAAGGCCTTGGTCACAGCTAGCATTAACATGCATCTACATAGCTCTGAATACTGGCTGAAATGCATTCAAGAAGATGCAATGTGATTTGATTGCCTTGACCACATTCAGAGGGAGTCTGGGCTGCATGTGGTCACATTCTTGTAGCAATGTGTAGGTGAATGTTTCCTTGGACACACTGAGGGCCCACTTAACTGATCTCCTGTACTTAAGTGGGAGTACATACTCATTTGCACACCAGCAGCATCATATTAAAATGTGACAACGAGTAATACCAACAGTCCATAGAGAATATCTTTGGTGTTTTGGTTTGCCTGGAACACGCCAAAGAATAGACCTATGTCGTTGTGATTTCTTCATCCTCTTTTAATTTCCAGCCGACTAAGCTTGCTAAATGTACTGCTGCTTTCTGCCATTTAAAAACAACACATTTGGTCTTTGAAAACAAAAGTTCTTTACATATGTGATTATTAATTCTAATGCAAGATGTAAACGGACGTACTTGCGGCTGTTCACTTGTGATTGGATCATCCAAGACGCATGTCAATGCCAGGTGCGAACAGGACCAAAGACATTCATTGTGCCACACAAAACAGAAGTTGAGAGAGAAGTTCAGCTCTCATTTCTACTTCCTTGCTCAGCTGCTATCATGCCAGTTGTTATGATTGTTGGTTTGAAAATTACCAAGAAATGTCAAACAATACAAAATGAGATTTAGAGTCAGTCCTACGGCTGTTCTTAGGTTTTAGTCCCCAAAGATGATAGGAACTAAAATCCAAAGGGAAGAAATACCCTTGGCAGACCTACTGATAAACCAAATTTACACATCTGTTCTCTGAGTATACTATTGTTGCAGCCTGTAGTCTACCACGCCAACAGGCTTCAGAGAGAGTTTTAGTCCCTTTCCTGTCAGTATTCCATGGGTATACTGTACATTCTTTCTGTATCGGTAGAAAGATCCTTGTCTTTGTTCTAGCCCAACAGTAGCAAGTATTAAGTACTGCATCATTACCCTAGGGTTCTAATCCCAGTTACAGCTCTTCAGAAGGGTCTCTTGTGCCACTTCTACCCATGTATTTAGGTCATATCTCCAATTTTCTGACTACAGAAAGACATGCGTACAGGGATAAGTTCAGATTCTGTTTCTCAAGTTCTTGTCTGGTTTCCACCTTTACCATTGAGAGGGTGTCCTGTCCCCACAAATATAATAGTTGTAGTTTCTATTGTACCACTAAACCTGGGTTTAAATTCTAGTCTATATAGTGGAGTTTAATCTCTGGTTATCTCTTAGACCACAGTTAAGGGATTTTGGCTCCTGTGTCACAGTACAGTGAGAGTCTTCTCTCTCTTCTACCAGTAGAGCTGTAGTCTCTTGTCTGTTGGAAGTCAGGGGTCCCATCACTCATGTTTAATGTTTGAACTGCCCCCAACCCCAGGCCTCTATGCTGTCTGGCCCAGTGGTTCTACATCAACCCCTTGTCAACTCCAGCCACAATCCTCTAACAGTACATCCCTTTTCTACACAGACAGTCCATGAAATGTCTTCCCTTAACATTGGCGGTGGTTTATAAAAATAGAGGTTCAACAATAACGTTGTTTCTAACGGTGACAGTATGTCATACCTGTAAATGATGTTTATCTGTCATGCCTAGTCAAATAATTTAAACAACAAAAAGAGGGATTTTTTAAAAATGTCTATACTATCTGAAAGTCCCTTTGATGTGTCGTACTGGTGTTACCGTTGTTGTAGTGTATGTGATACCCAATGGGGATTGTGTTACTTTTTAAGATAATAAAATAACAATGTTTGGTTATACCACTGTTCTGTGTTTTAATGTGATCATTACTGATTTATTAGAAAGGAAAAGTCCACCCACTGGCACTTAGCTTAAGAGATTGGCCTGGAAATTAAAAAAAAAAAAACACAGAGGAGAGAGAAATCTATGGAACAAAGCTGTTCAGATAAAGATGTCCACTTCTGCCATTCCTGAGGGCCATTGGTATAGAACAGCCCTAAGACCAGGCGTCATACAGTTATGGTGAAATCAACCATTTCTGCCGTATTCCGAGCTGAGGAAGTGAAAGACATTGGTGGGGATGTGTAACTTAGATTCATTAGCTGAAGAGGGGCACAATATATTTTGCTTAAGTATGTACACAAAAGTATATCATTACTAACACACTAAAAAATAAGAAATCACAGTCATCATTAATGGACCCTTGCAGTGTTTTCACAACTACTTCCACCCTGAGGCATGTAAATCTTGGGTCATTAATGGGCCATTAATTAGAGCCATTATCCCTGTGAGCCGGAGTGACTATAACGTCTGAAACTATCCATCAGTCAGGTAGAATTGAAGAAGCTCCTTAGATGTGAGGTCTTCAAGAACTGAAGGACTTTCACTGTTAGACTATAACAATTGAATCCCGGGAATACTGTAGATACAATTAGTATGGAAGTGAGATATGTAATATTTGTTTGGTCTGCACACTCAGCAGACTCTAACACCAAAGATGATGCATAATGTGACTCTTGTACATTGGTTCACTGTCACTCCTTTTCCACAATTCTACAATTCTATCATTTCATTTAGCAGATGCTTTTATCTAAAGTGACGTACATCTGAGAGGAGATACAACACAAGCGAGGATCTAGTCAGGAGGAAACAACCTGGAAAAGAGCCATAAAACAAGTCAAAGTATGATAATAGGATCGGGGTGTCAACAGGCAGTGCAGACATAGTAGGATTTTTTTTTTTTTTGCACTCAAGTGTAAAGGTGTTCAGAGAGGAGCTGGGGTTTTACTATTAAAGACTGAGAGGGACTCTGCAGATCGAACAGAGTTTGGTAACTCATTCCACCACCGCGGAACCACAGAGGAGAAGAGTCGAGCTATGGACCGGCCCTGTTGTGGTGGTTGGATCAGGAGCCTTTTGTTGGCTGAGCGTAGTGAGTGGGAAGGACTGTAAACCTGAATGAGAGAGTTCAGGTAGGAGGGAGCTGTTTTCATTCAAGTTTGGAATGCAATGCCAGAGTTTGAATTTTATGCGAGAAGCAACTGGAAGCCAGTGAAGTGATCTGAATATCGGGGTGACATGAGCTGTTTTTGGCTGGCTGAAAACCAGAAGTGCTGCTGCATTCTGGATTATCTGCAGAGGTTTGACCGTGCATGAGGGGAGGCCTGCCAGTAAGGAGCTCCAGTAGTCGATGTGTGATATTACGAGAGCCTGAATCCAACCACTCTGAATGGAACTGGAGCTAATTTGGTGGAAAAGCTGTATATGAGGTTTCACTTACCGCTCTCTGTTATGAAGATTGGTAGGCTTAAGATTCAAATGCTGAATAGGAATCTATCTCTTCTCCAACAAGAGGCATTTTCTGGACTGTAAAGGGTCGGTTAAAGTTGAAGGTTGGGATCTACAACACAGGTTGCTGGAGTAAAGCTTCTTATACTTAAAAGTCATTTCCTGCTCCACCTACCACACAAACTTGATTTCATGCAGGTGAGGTTGGATAACAGTAATGCCATGGCAGAGAAGTACCAGAAGTGTGCATATCAGACTTTGAAATGATTTCACATGCATGGTGGGCTCAGATTGCCTCTACACTGTTCAGCACTGGCCAAATGACACTGTAAGTACACACATGGACAAAATTGTTGGTACCCCTCAGTTAATGAAAGAAAAAACCACAATGGTCACAGGAGATTTTCTTTCTAATCTCCTGAGACAACTCTGCTTCGCTTCCTCTGGTCCAATGTTTAGTGTGGTACACACCATGTCACCAAACAGCACAGTGACTACTTGTAACCCTATAAATAGGCCGACTGACTGATTACAAGTTTGTAGACACCTGTGATGCTAATTAGAGGACACATCTTGATTGAACATGTCCCTGTGGTCACATTATTTTCAGTCTTTTCTAGGGATTATCATTTTTGTCCAGGACTGTTTCAAGAGTTTATTTTTTAAAATAATTCTGTTAAACCACGGTTCAAATGCAATGTCTGATTTTCATGGGTTAATTTTCATAGAATTTTTATTTATTATTACTTTTGTCAGATTCAAGTTATTTCTGTGACCAGTGTGGGTTTTTCTTTCATTAACCGAGGGGCCCCAACAATTTTGTCCACGTGTGTAGCTAGATAGATAGATAGATAGATAGATCTATTCTCTCTAGAAAAATGATCTACTCTATCTGTAATCTGGAATGCACAGCATGTGTAGCTCAGAAGTTTGGGAGGCCAATGGTAAATAATATCTTGCATGTATTATGGTGACCAGTAGAGGGTAGTGCTGCATTACAGTGACACAAGTCCACTGTTACAAAGTGAATAGGCTGCTCCAATGGAAGTATGCTTGTTGGTGAAGTCATCTTCACACTTCTTTCCACAAAAGCATTGTACATAAATTTTTAGTATGATTTATAGATTTACTCTGCATTTTTCTGTTCATTTCAGTCACAAGACAGAGAAGAATTGTAATCATGGCAGTTTGAAATTAACAGGCTAAACTTCTCTGTGATTGTGATCGATTACCACCTTATTTGTAGGTTACCACCTTATTTGAACAAGCAAATAACTAGAAAATAATCTTAAACTAACCCAAAAAGATTCCTTGGAGTTAGATCCCAGAGTCTACAGCTAAAAAAGATGTCTGACAGATCAGATAAGGAACCCAACACATGATCTAAGGCAGAGCTACCTCACAGAGAGGTTCAGCATTTGGGAGGGACCATTCCAAGGCTTTAATCATTAGTGCCCCTTCAGAAAGTGAAGGCAACTTTGCAAAGGGAGCAACCCCATCCCCTTCTCTTAACCAGACATCCTAACTGCTATCTGGAGTGTGTGATCTCTGTTGTGCCACATCGACATGACTATAGGCAGATTTACTTGTCATACAAGATGTTATGATAGGTTTCCATACCAAGATTCTTATACTGTTGGCACTTTGGCACAAAACAGTAATCAAGATGGGGTGTCCTTCCTCAGTGTAAGATGTCAACTACAGATCCTGCTACTCCTGTGACTTGCAATGGCACCATGCTGAAAGCAAATACACCTCACATGAAAGTGGCTACGGTCAACAGAAAGGATGACTGAGAAAGTGGTGTTGCCATTAGGTTGGTTTTCAAAATTGAGAACACAACATGAGACTCTTTGAAGAAAGGTGCTCCTAGGTGGATAGAGGTCAAGCAAGTAATTAGCAGCCAGAAAATGTGGCTGTCAGTATCTGAAATGTTAACTGTTGTATTTACATTCAGGGCAAGAATTTCTTCAACGAACGTGAAAAGTGTTCAATCACAGGATGTAAAGGTGCAGCTATTGAAAGAAAATGGTTTTATTTTTAAAAAAAATGATTCTGCTGAACCACGGTTCAAAAGCAATGTCTGATTTTCAATAGTTAAATTTCAGTACATTTTTATTTATTATTACTTTTGTCAGTTTCAAATTATTTCATTGATCACTGTGGGTTTTGTGGGATACCAACAATTTTGTCCACGTCTGTAAATAACTGATTTATGTAGTTGTTCGTTTTTGGGGTTTTTTTTGTAAAAATCTGTATTTCTGTAGTGGACCCTCCACAGACACCATGAAACAAACCACAGCATGCAACCAGAAGCCACAATAAAACAAAACTGACTGGCTGGTTAAAGTGAAGCTCAGGTTAAGTGACAGGCTGTTTTGCACTTCTCATGTTTTGTTGTTACATGACTATAGGGTTACTTTTAGTTGACACCGGGGTCCTTGAAACTTCTTCTACAGATTGCTATGCTTCAGCAGATTAAAAAAAAAAAAAATCATCAGATATTTCTAAACCACGCCGTCCTACATAGGCAGGTGTTATGTTTGCGTGTTGTTTCTCTGCACTCACGCAGACAGTAACCCCGCCCACAGTGCTGATGCGCCATTCCGGCAGCTGTCTGCTCACATCCATCCACAGCTCACTGAAGCAGCGGAGCACGAGGCGACGGAACCATGTCTCCCCGACACACGGCCGCGTGCGTCCTGCTGTGTGCGCTGCTCGGTGCGGAGCCGCGCAGTCTCGCCGCTCGACCGCTGCTCGTGTTCTTAATTGACGGATTCCGCTATGACTACATGGATGAACTTCACGAACTACCCGGATTTCGCGAGCTGGTGGAAAACGGGGTGAAGGTGGACTACTTGACGCCAGACTTTCCGAGTCTGTCATATCCCAATTACTACTCTTTAATGACAGGTAATCGTCTACATTTGTCTGTCAGTCTGCGTCATGAGCTCACAGCACTAACGGTAAAAGCATAAAATGCCAGGTATGCTACTCCAAGAGGGTGTCAGTGTGGCTGAACCACTGTAAAAACAATCAGGCAATCAGTAAAATGCTAGGGATGCATTAAACTAATTAAATAAACAAGAAATGTAATCTGGAAAGTTAGATTAAAATAAAACCTGTGTTTTAGACAAATACCAAAAATGTAAAACTTGTAGACACAAGAGCAATAAATGTTTCGGGGCAGGTATCCTGTCTGCTGCTGTTCCATTGGTGTAATAAACTGTCAGTACTGTCCTGCCAAGAACTCTGAACAGTGACATGGACTATGGTGTTGTTGGAGTTGAAGTTATCACTGATTTCTAGGAAACCTTACAGCTGACACCAATGCCGACTCACGGGAAATATGCTATGATGTCTACAGTTGTCTAATTCATTGTGAGTAATCCTCAGTCCAGTCCATAAATATTTGTACATTGACACAATTTTCAGTATTTCATTCCTGTACACCACCACAGTGGATTTAAAATTAAATTATTAAGATGTGCTTTAAGTGCAGACGTTCAGCTTTAATATGAGGGGATTTACATCCAAATCAGGTGAATGGGGTAGGAATTACAACACATTTATGTGCCCGCCACCTTTTTAAGGGACCAAAAGTAATTGGACAGTTGGCTGCTCAGCTGTTCCATGGCCAGGTGAGTGTTATTCCCTCATTATTTCATTTACAAGGAGCAGATAAAAGGTCTACAGTTCATTTCAAGTATTGTATTTGTGTTTGGAATCTCATGAGGTAAACCCTCAATATAAAGTCCAAAGAGCATCACTATCAGGTGAAGGAAGCCATCACTAGGCTGAAAAATAAAATTGTATTAAAAAAAAAAAAAAAAAAAAAAAAAAAACTTCAGAGAGAGCAAAAACATTAGGTGTGCCCAAAACAACTGTTTGGTACATTCTGAAAAAGAAAGAATGCACTGGTGAGCTCAGCAACACCAAAAGACCTGGAAGACCACAGAAAACAAGTGTGGAGAATGACAGAAAAATCCTTTCCCTGGGAAAGAAAAACTCCTTCACAACAGTGTGCCAGATCAAGAACACTCTCCATGAGGTAAAAGTCAACAATTAAGAGAAGACTTCACCAGAGAGAATACAAGGTGTAAATCATTGGTGAGCCTCAGAAACAGGAAGGCAGATTAGAGTTTGCCAGAAACATCTAAAGGCTGGGTTATGCTTTCCGCACGAATGAGCCGCGTGAGAGACCGTGCGTGACTTTATACTCCATGCAGCGTCTGCTCTCAAACTGCAGGGGGCAGTGTATCACAAACACACGTCTACCTGGTCTGCTCTAGTACTAAACTAGAGTAGAAGTTTGCCATTGTTTACACCACTTACAACATGGCATTTTACTGATGAGTTGCATTTCAGCAGTTAGTTTTAATTTCACACCATGAATTGTTCATAACCCGGTTGTCACAGTGATCTCTGTGTGATGAATCGTATAAATGCCTGTATTTCTGGACTTCAGCTACGCGTAGGTCCTGGTCCTCTGCCATGTTCTCTGTGCATCTCCGTCCGTTTTATTAGAAAAATGTCAAGTTGCACGGCTCGGAAATTTACCGCGTGAAAACGGCCGCTCAAAGGGTTGTGGCTGCTAAAATGACGCAATTTGTCCGTATGGACCTCGCAGACGCAGCAAGCACAAAACAAGCTTTAGAGAGCCTGTGCAGCTCTGAAACAACATCCTATGCACAGATGAAACAAAGATCAACTTGTACCAGAATGATGGGAAGAGAAGAGTCTGGAGAAGGGAAGAAACTCCTCAAGATCCAAAGATACCAGCTCATCAGTGAAGCATGGTGGTGGTAGTATCATGGCGTTGGCATGTATGGTTGCCAATGGAACTGGTTCTCATAAATTTATTGATGTGATTGCTGACAAAAGCAGCAGGATGAATTCTGAAGAGTTTCGGGTAATATTGTCTGCTCATGTTCAGCCTGATATGTCAGAACTCAACCTATTGAGCTGCTTTTCACTTGCTGAAGACGGAACTGAAGGGAAATGCCCCAAGAACCAGCAGGAAGTGAAGACAGCAGCAGTAGAGGTCTGGTAGAATATCACCAGAGCCCAAACCCCGCGTCAGATGATGTCTATGGGTTCGAGGCTTCAGGCTGTCATTGACTGCAAAGGATGTGCAACCAAATATTAAAAGTGACAACTAGATTTATGATTATGTTAGTTTGTCCAATTATTTTTGGTCCTTTGAAAAGGTGGAGGGCACAGATAAAATGTTGTAATTCCTACACCGTTAACTTGATTTGAATGTAAATACCCTCAAATTAAAGCTAAAAGTCTGCACTTACAGCACATCTGTATTATTTCATTTCAAATCGATTGTGGTGGTGTACAGAGCTGAAATGTTGAAAACTGTGTCAGTGTCCAAATATTTATGGACTGGACTGTATGTTGATCATATTTGTGCACATGCAGCTAGATCAAATCTGAGAATACTGTGACTGTTATGCAAAATGTTTTGCGCCATTCTGTAGACACTAAAAAGCTAGAGAAATGCAAAATCAGTGGTGAAATGGTTGAATCAAATTTTTTTGAGACCAGTGATCTTAGTTGACATTAAACCTGCGTAAAATATTTGTTAATAATACAAATTTACACAAACCATTTGTACTTAAAAAATGTAGTGGAACTACACTTTAAAAATGAAATTGCACCAAGTATCAGGGGCATCATCTCAGATTACAGAGAAACTGAATATTTCAGCTGAAAAATAAAAGGGAACTTTTATGGAATTATGTTGATCAGTCTCATGTCCTAAAGTCATTAGTTCTGAAAGAAAAGCACAAAACAATGATGTGGTTCAAATGAAGATAATATTAATGCATTTTATTTATAGGCACCTTTCAAAGCAGCCAAGGACACCATACAAAGTAAAGCGTTAAAACACATTCAAATTAACAATATAAACCTTAAGGATATAAAAGGTTTAAAAGAAGGAAATTTGGCAATTTTAAAAAACAGACGAAAAAAGAGGAATGGAAGTCAAAGTGAGTCGGCTTGTTTGAACAGGTGGGTTTTGAGATGGGATTTGAAAATGTCCAGCATGTCAGTGTTTCAGATGTCAGATGGGATGGAGTTCCAGAGGCTGAAGGCTCTGGAGCCCATGGTAGTTGTACAGGCAGGAGGGATGGTGAGGCTGAGGGAGGAAGATGATGTGAGAGTCCGGCTGGGTGTGTTTCTGTGGAGGAGTTCAGTGAGGTACGGAGGTTATGGAGGGCCTTAAAGGTTAGGAGAATGGCTTTATAGATGATGCGGTGTGTGATTGGGAGCCAGTGAAGGTGTGGGAGAACCGGGGTGATGTGGTGGAGAGAAGGTGTCCTGGTGATGATCAGGGCTGCTGCATTCTGGACTAGTTGGAGTTTATGAAGGGACTTGAGGGAGAGACCAAAGAAAAGGGAATTAAGATAAACCTTTATTGCTCCCCATGCCAGGGGAAATTCACATTGTTACAGCAAACATACTTAGCAAATAAACATAGTAGTAATAATAAAATAATAATAAAAATAGTAATAATATTAACAATATGTACAAGGATGAGAAATGAAAATGAATAAATACAGTGTAAACAACACAATACAAAATGGCTTGAAAAATACATTTAAAAAGTGCAAAGATGCAGCAGTGCAAGAATTTCTGTGCAAATGTTATGGTTTGGGATGATATGACATAAATCCAGTTTATGTTGTCATCAGCCAGTGATGCTGATGTTGTTAAGTCTGATAGCAGATGGGATGAAGGACCTGTGATAGCGCTGCTTCCTGCAGGGTGGGTGTCCAGAGTCTGGGGGTGGTGGAGGAGGGACAGAGGAGGGGTGGTGTTGGTGGTAGAGAGCTGAGGTATGAAGAAAGAGCTGGCTGGTCAGTGCTTTGATGAGAGGGGAGAAGGTTGGGAGCAGTGTCAAACCTGCTACAGAACAGGTTCAGTACGTTGGAACTCCAAGTCTGTACAACAGCGTCTTTCTGTGACAGTAACATCACAAAAACACACAAACCTCCTCCCTGTTTTTGCCGGCCTCTGATGTGCGGTCTGCTCTGTAGACGCTGTGTCCCTGCAGTTCTATAGCTGCATATGGGATGTTTCCATGAGGCCATGATTCAGAAATGATTGTAATACCGCTGTCCCATCTGTTATTTACAAACTGGAGTCTCAAGTTGTCCATTTTGTTGACAACAGAGTGAGTGTTAAAGAGGAGTAAGCTGGGAACAGCCAGTCTGTGTGGAGCTTGATGCAGTCGGTCTCTGCAGCCTTCCTGTTTACCCCGGTTCTGTTGTCTGTATCTTCGTGATCTGGGTCTGTTGACAGAAATCCGTGGTGAATAATCTGTTTTGGGAGGGATTTTATGTCTTTTGGAATAAGGTCCAAACAGTGTTTTTGTACTTCCATAAGTTGTGAGCGTTAGTACTTCAAAAAAACTGCCATGATTAGGAGAGCATCGGGTTGCTGGCCACTTCTCGCGCCACCATCTCCATGGTAACATATGATAGCATTGACATCTAACATATATGTATATATATATATATATATATATATATATATATATATATATATATATATATATACATATATATATATATATATATATATATATTATATATATATATATATATATATATCAAACTGTCAATTATATTTCTTCAGGGATGTCCGAAGCTAATTGAAAGTCTGATGTGACTTCTGCACTATACTCTATTCCTCAGTAGATTAGTTCAGAGCAGCTACTGACGTGCTTTGCTTCGACAAAGTCAATGGACAGAAACACGCACAAGAGAATATACACGTGAAAGCACCAAACAGGAGGGCAATGAGCTGCTGCACTCGTGGCCTGCCATTTCTGAACCAAAAAGAGGTTCAAACACAGCTGACATTCCTACTTGGACAGCAATCTGTGCAGTTTCCAGAATCCGTTATCCTCCTGAGTTCTTCCCATCTGACCTTCTTTCCCATGGTTGACTATGGTGTCATTATTGTAGAGGTCAGCCTGCACCCGAGCTGCTTCATGTTCTTTATCTCTCTGCTATCTAATTTGCCACAAATGTGTACTTCAAACATACATCTTCAGTCTTTATCAAGTAGCCATTTTTACACACTTGTAATATTTACTGGTTCGTGCTTATTTACGAAATCCTCCTTGTTCTGTCCTCTGCCCCATACCTGTGTCATCTGCAAACTACAAGTTCCCAAAAGAAATACCCTATTGGTTGCTGCCATCATTCTAGCAACTCTAGTGTGATTGCAAAAAACAACAAGCAAAGCTCAGAACTGAAGAATCCTTTCATATGAGAGGTGAAACGTCTTCAAGAACCTGAAAGAGAAGTCCAGTTGCTTTCCACTGAACCTCGTAGGATTAATTATTTAACAAAATATAGATTGTGTCTACATTTGTTTTTTACTGTCTACCATCATGATAGTTGTTGCCTTATGTGTTGCTAAATGTTGTGTCCATATTTCCAGCATGAGATCAGTCATTTGTATTTGAGTATTATCAGAAAATCTGTCATCTCTAATTCAAAAGTGAACCAAAAACGGGAGTGTTCCTTTCCTTGTAATTTTAAAACAGACAGTAAGCTTTTAAAAACTAATAAGCATTTCAGGTGCCAGAAAACCAATGAAATAGTTCAGATGCGGCATCATTCAGAGGCTGCGTTCGAAGGCTGAATGCATCACAGTGGTGGGATGCAGGCTGTCCCATTTCAAAGACTCCTTCAATTGTGGCCTTCTTTTCCTGGACTGTAGAGGATGCATCAGGTGGCTCCTTTGAAACCTGACCAATCCTAAAATTCATTGCACTTCGGTGACGGCTGGACTTTTGAGATGACTAACTCTGCTAGAGGAACTTTGGTGATCAGAATCTACACTTTTAAATAGTGGTGGGACGCGATTAAAAATAAAAAATAATTAAAAATAATTTAATTAACTAAAGGCTTTGGAATTAATCGTGATTAATCACATTTTTGTCAAATAGCAATGTCTGACAAAATAAGCAAAGTTTTTCTATTCAAATCAGTTTTGGTGAACGACTGAATCAATAGACATGTACGTAAACTTAAAAATGTTTTTGTTTCATTGATAGTTATCTGTGCATTTTTTATCAGTCTACTATATTCACAGATTACTGCAAACTGAAAGTGTAGTTATAGTGATTATAGTCAACATTTTTAGACTCTTTGCCAACTCAAGCACTTTAATGTCTTGAGAAGTGGTCTATTATGGGATGGCTATGTCGTTTGCCTGTACTAGGACCATCGTAGCAAACACTAGCTCTGGTGCTAACAGCAACATGTTTTACATTGAGGTGATGCCGTTGGCTTGAAGTGCCGCGGTGATCAGAAAACACTTTGCTGCACAATTTGCACACAACCAGGCTTTTATCCAAGCTGCCATCGAGAAGTTTTTGAAAAGAAAACTTTCTGCCCAACAAGCCAAGCAATGCCATCTCGTCTTCCATCACTGTTCACCAAACTTTTGTGTTCTGATGTCACTCAATGCGTCCTGTGCTTCTCCTTCGTGGCTGGCAAACAAACGTTTGGTACATTAGCGCCACCTACCGGACTGTAGTGTGTGCATCAGAGTTACTGCTGTGCCAGAAATGAAGGAACTGAGAAAGGTGCGATTAAATGCAATATTTTTTTTGTGCTGTATTTTTTCTGTAATTAATTAACTGAGTAATCGAAAAACATGTTAAAATCCCAGCCCTACTTTTAAATGATAGTATTGGTTTCAGTTCACTTTACAAGCTACAGATACCAAAAAATTCAAGATACCTTAAAAATTTTAAATTTGTCTACAATAATTAGTGTAATTATGTAACATTACTGATGCTGTGATTCACTCAGTGCAGTTTAGCTGCTGTCATCAGTTAACAGTAAAGCCCTTCAAGCTTTCACTTTGCAATTTTAGAGGTTCAAAGGTTGACTTGTGTTTTCCCAAGACTGGTCATTATATGGATACTTAAAAGATCAATGTGAAGAAATGCAGACAAGTTGTGAACCAGTTTTCAGGCAGTCAAACATCACTTTTAAAGTTTACAGTTACAAAGTTTGGGATTGATTACTAACCAGAAGTTGGTTATTTTACTTTCTGCTTTTGTGTAGTTTGCGCTCACATTTCATTTTGTGTTTTGGCAGCAAGGAGCAGAATGTTCAGGTCAATAAGCTGAGGGGCAGAATATAGAAAAAAAGATAAATCAGCATTTCATCTCCGTCTTGTTAACACGACTTCTGTCCTGACTCTCAACTTTGGCTGTCAGGTTTGCTCAGCTAGAGGAGTGGAAAAGCTGGTTTCAGATAGACCAATTAACAAACGCTCAGATGGAGCCTTTGTGGATTAAAGGCCAGGTCCTTAGAAGGATGCAGCCCCTGAATTGGGACACACCTATGATCTGTTTACGGTTTTTGGCAATTCTTCTTTTTGTTTGTTGTTTGGAATCCAAAAACGGAAGTCGCTTGTTTGTTTGTTTGTTTTTAAACCAAAGAGCAGGACCATCTAACTTGTTTCTGTTTCCAAATGAAACAGGAGAAAAACATTTTTTTTCAAAATGCTCCAGTCTTGGTTTTTGTAAATTGCTTTTTTCAGTTCTCTTTAGAGACAGATGGTAGTTTGGAGGACCAATGAAGCTGAAGTAAAATGCAAAACAAATGGTCGAATGGTCTCTTGGCACAGTACTCCTAACTCTATTAAAGTGCAGCATTACACCAGTCCTGACCTAATGTCTGTTTTCGAACTGAAAACGCTGAATTCACAATCTCAAGGTTCGTCAATAGTTAGATTTATAGACTGTATAAGAAAGATGGACGTAGCTACCGTAACATCACCCGTTGGTTTCTGGACATGAGAAAGTGCAGCCAGCTTTGCGAGTTGGATTCTCTACCTGCCCACATTTACCGGCTTCTGCTGTGTTAACCGACGCTGCTGCTAACAACGTTAGCCTCCATCTGTGGAGATAAACTCTACAGGTAAGTGTTAAAGTCGTCTTAGTAACTTATTGTGCTCTTTTCCACATCTGGACAATACTACATATGAAGCAGTGACCTACGTTGCTGTATGTTAAGTTAATCTGTGTAAGTTAACATTAGACTGTGTATTGTAAAACATGTTCTAACAGTGAATCAATTAGTATCAGAAAAAAACTTTATATCGAGGGGCAATTAGGTGTTTTAAATTTATTCTGTAAATTTCAGGTAACGTTTCCTGACTTAGTGAGTTCTAACACTGCTGCAAAGTCAGGTTTGTGTGTGTCCTAAATAAGTTAATTGTTGACTGTAACTAAGTTTCCTTAAGGTCACAGCTGAACAGTCGTAACAGATTTATAAGGTTATTACAGTCTTTTACTGCTGCTATCTTGTGGTTTGTTAATCATCAACAGAATGAAATGAATCTAAGTGAATGTTCCGCCACAGAACATGGTTACTGATGAATGTTAATGTCGCTTCAATGAATGAAGCTCAGTTCAGTTCAGTGAGTTGATATTACTGCTCTTTGGTTCAGTGTCAGACTGTGGGCTGTTTTTAACTATTTCTGTTCATTTCACTGAGAGAAACATCTATGAAAATGATTCTTTCTCCTTCAGAAAAAATGACGTTACGCTGGCCTCCCCACCATGACATGAGCACGCACTGAAACACAGGTAAGTGATGGTTACATTCAGCTGTTATTCAGTGTTTCAAGGCACAGCGGACTGTCTTCTTTACGACAGTGTATTGTCAGATAACTGTGGAGCTTATGTAAGAAGAGTGCTGTTTCTTTCTCTTTTTCTCTATTGCTTACATTATGATACATAAGAATATAATCCTTCCATCCATTATCTATACATATATAGGCAGGAGACGCCCTGGACAGGTCGCCAGTCTATCACAGGGCTTCACATAGAGAGACAACCAAGCACACTAACATTCACACCTCTCGACAATCTAGAATCACCAATTAACCTCAGCATGTTTTTGGACTGTGGGAGGAACCCACACATGTACAGGGAGAACATGAATTCCGCACAGAAATATCCCAGAAATAATAAACTTTATTGCCCATCTATGGCAGTAAAATGTTCTTTGATCCCATCCAGGAAAACCAAAGGTTCAAGGTAATCATTACTATCCTCAAGTAGTAATTGGTCCTGCAGTCAGCTGTATACCATGGTGGTACACAGTTTCACCACACTCTAAAACCACACAATAGACAAAAGATATGACAATAAATAAGATAAAATAAAAACAAATACATTAAAAGAATAAAATCACCATCAGTCACAGACAAATGAATATGGTAAAAAAAATAAAATTACATAAAATCACATGGTGCTGTTTAGGAGGACAATGGATGCAGGGACAGATGAGTTGTTAAGTCTGTTGGTCCTGCTCCTGTAGAGACCTTAAACTCACCACACAGTGGAAGACTTCTGTCAGCCAGGACTGACTGAACCTGTTTTAAGGCTCTGTCCCTGTAAAGTGATCAGAGATTAGTCAACTTTTCACACTTTCTGTTGTGTTACAATCCATACCCTGCTGTGTACATTATCAGATTTAATGTTGTGGAATGGAAGAACCTTGTAGATCTTTTTGTCACAGTGTCGTTTCCTTCCAGTCTTGATCTGGATCATTGGGAACATCTGGTCCGATGTGGGCTGAGAGCTACAGAGACATGAACATCCAGCTGTGGTTGTCTGAGAATCTTCTCCCCTCTTCATCCAGTCCCTATAAGAGCAGCACCCACGTCCTCCTCATCCACTGCAGTAATAATAACACTGCACTGCAGATTCAGCTCACTCTTTTCATAATGCACACTTGTCCTGTGACTGTTAAATATTTACACTTCACTGTAAGCACTGTTTGCAACGCATTTGATTAATAATAATAATTCAGTTTAATTTAATTTCCATGGGGGCTGCACAGTGGCTTGGTGGTTAGCACTTCTGCCTTGCATCTAGAAGATCCCTGATTCATGTCCCCACCTTCCTAGAATCTTTCTGCATGGAGTTGGCATGTTCTCCTTGTACATGTGTGGGTTTTCTCCAGCTTCCTCCCACACACCAAAAACATGCTCAGGTTAACTGGTGATTCTAAATTGTCCATAAGTGTGAATGTGTCTGTGTAGCCCTGTGATAGCTTGGTGACCTGTCCAGGGTGTCTCCTGCCTTTGCCCTCAGTCAGCTGGGATAGACTCCAGCCCTCCGCGACCCAATAAGGATTAAGCAGTATATAGATAATGGATGAATGGATAATTCATCCATTTATTACATACTTTTACTCATCTTTCCAGTTCAAAATTGTTAAATAATGTGTTTTTTAAATATGCAATAATATGCAATAAAGGTATTAATGAAGGTCTTGAACTGAATGTGTTGATGTTTTAATGCAGCAAATCTGCTATAAGTGATAGCAGCATGTACTCTGTATTGTTATTATGCAACAACAGCAGAGATGAGTTACAGGTAAGAAATGGAACCTGTGAATACAAAGAACAGAAAATAATACAGAGCTGAAAAAATGGTGGAGTATGTCGTCCATTCAGTCTCCTTCTTCACAACTAGATGAACAGCACCAGATGAGGTCCTTGTTCTGTTGGCTTTTTTTTATCCAGCTTATCTGTGCTGCAATTTAAAAAAAATGTATATTTAACCATAGTCAGCCACTGCTTTCGTCATGTTCTGGCTGTTTCATCTTCCTATCTACACTGCAGTAAAAAATATTACAACATATCATTCAGTTTTAGCTCTACATCAAACTTCGGAAAGGACGTCTGATAAATAATGATATATTCATTTACTTATTTTTACATCTTCCATAATAAACATGTAAGTGGAGTCATATACCTGAACGTCATGTGAATATTAGAGGTCTGGCCAACTTGTTTGCTTCACTTTCTCTTCACTTCCGCTTTTTGAGATGTATGTTAGGAATAACAATGAGGTATGTTTATGTTACCATGATTCCAGCTATTGACCCGGATTGGTACAATTTTGAGGAGTTCAGAGGTTAGTTTTGGGTTATTTTTGTGTTTCTTTAGCCAAGTAGTTTTTTTTTTTTTGTATAAGGTTCCAGATTACCTGTTGTAGCGGGGGGGGGGGGGGGGGGGTCATTAATTGGTGACGCACACGCCCAAGGCGTGTGTGACGAAGCTCTGTGTTCCAGGCAAAAGTCGGGCATTTTGTGTTATGGTAAGACAAGTGGTGATGGTGTCTCCTAATTGTTAAGCTAGTGGCCATAAAATATTGTTTAAGTTGTTTAATTATTCATAAAAACTAAACTGAATGATATTAATGACATTTAGGTGAATTTTGATTTTAATCTCGCAGTCTCCTCTGAATTGGTAAAATTTACATTTTAAAAGTTTTTTATGATAATAACCTCGGAGTGTTGCCCTCATTTGCATGTGTGTTTGGTCTGCTACAGGAGAGAGAGAAACTTCGCTGCCTGTGTGTGTGTTACTAGTTATGACCTGTGCTTCTCCTTTATAGGAAAAATAAACATGCTGATCCTGTGAAGTGTGAACAATTGTTTTAAGTCTGCTACAGTAGCTTAATGTTTGCCTTGTTCCAGAGTCTGAGTTGACTGATGTCTTCCTTGTCCCAGATTCCCTGAAGTCTCCCCTGTTCTTGAGTCGCCTGAAGTAGCTCCCTTTTGCTTTGATTACTGCTTTGCACACTCTTGGCATTCTCAGTCAGTTTCATGAGGTGGTCTCCTGGAATGGTTTTCCAACAGTTTTGAAGGATTTCCCAGAAGTGCTGAGCACTTGGCTGCTTTTCCTCGGATCTGCAGTCCATCACATCCCAAACAACTCAACTGGATTTAAGTCAGCTGACTGTGGAGGCCAGGTCATCTGAGGCAGCACTCAATCACTTTCCTTCGTGGCCAAGTAGTCCTTACATAGCATCGAGGTGTGTTTGGGGTCGATTGTCCTGTTGAAAAACAAATGATGGTCCCAGTAAAGGTACATGCCCACTAGATGCGATGTAAACGTGCCGCATCTGCAAATTGCACAGATAGTGGGCGGTAAGTAGCGGGCCACAACATTGTCACATGACAGCGTTTGAGCTTTAGCGGGCCGCTACGTGGTCACGTGACCGAGCTGTCAGCTTGACATTCTGGCAGATGCGTCAGATAAACATAGCGGCTCGGCCCCAAACTTTCTTTTATTTTGAAAACACTTCAGCAAAAAGTGTTTCTGAAAGCATTGGAGGTGAGAAATAAGCTGTGCAGTAGCTGAATCTGTCCTCCTTTTAGTTCATGCCATATCAAATTTGCATAAAGTAGAAGGCCAGTCTACCTTATGCAAATGAGCTGCAGCCAGCTCCAGGTAAACACACCGGATCTCAGCTGGAAACACGCCGCATGTTGCATGCTGGCCAGTTGCAGTGTGTTTCCAGCTGCGATCCGACTGAGCCGCTGTGTTTATCCGACTCATCTGACTCTGGAGCAGAGGAAAGTTGCAGTAGATCCTCACAGAGCCACTGTCAACCCTTCTGAAAACCAGAGCTTTAAACGAACTCCAACTAACCCAAGTCAGTCGTAAAGCTGCCCTATTTGCCTCGTCCCTCCTGGTAATCACTAACACACTGCTGTGTTCCACTTCACCACTAGTCCTTGGCTATCCCTGCCTTAAGAAGTATAATCCATATATGGAAACATATTGATTAGTCCCTGGAAAAATGGACCATCTGTTCATGATCCAAAGTTACCAGTTAAAACCTTGTCTACATACAAACTGCCAAGAGACTGAATTCCTGTCAAGTAGTGATGGAAAGTTCGGCTCTCTCTAGAGAGCAGGCTCTCTTGACACGGCTCCCAAACAAGAACCGCCTCTTTTGGCTCCCAAACGGCTCTTAATTTGTTAGGATTTGTAGTCTCATATTTTAGACGAACCTGGCAAATATGAATGATTTGTGTATTGATAAACCCTTTCACATTCACTGTTTTTATGAGAAGACTCATAATTGCCTCATTTTGTGCATTTGTTCTGTTACAAAAGCAGGCATTCTTACTTTTGTTTAATATTTTAATCCAACTTTTTTTTTTGCACAAAAAAAACAATTGAACAAAACGCTGCACAAAAACCCACAGAACAGAAGCAGAGCAGAAACAGAACCAAACTTGGTATTCAAGCAGTATAAATGTCCTCAGTGCAGGTTGGCATTCAGAAAATCAGATGCCTGAGTTTGGATTGACTGGTACAATTTCTTTTTTCATTGAGTATCTGTCCAGTTTTTGAGAAGATTCTCTCAGATGAAAAAGAAGTTGCCACAATACACAGTCTTCCCTCCATTACCTTGAAGACTGAGGCCTTGGCCTGCCACCAGCTCAGTGGGACATCTTCCTGTTGGATGAGGGGCTCCTCAAGATATGATCTCACCTCCACTACAGCATCAGCTGTAGGATTTCTCCTTGTAGCTCTTTCATCAAAGAGCCTCCACACAGCAGAGGTTTGTGGTTCCTCCACTTGGCCCTCTAATGGTGGAGGTGGTTGGCTGCTGGGGGTACATTTTGCTGCTGCTGCACTTATTCTCAGCTCTGTTGTCGCTGAAGGCAAGCTTCTTAAACCTAGGATCCAGTAACATGGTTTCTGTGAGGACAGTGTTCAAGTTGGGAGTCGGCATTCACTTGATGGGAGTCGGCTCTTCTGATTCGCTACAAAGCATCGACTCTTAGAGCCTCATCTATTGCGCATGACACATCACTACTGTCAAGCCTGGTGGCCTTTGTTCTTTAGACGATTCAGTTTCATTTTCCTGGTTCATGCAATGTTAAGGCTGACACCCACTCCAGGCTGCTCTCTGTGGAGGTATCTTCAAGAGAACTTAAATACGTCCTGCCTACCATATGTTTTGTCTTCACCTTCACCTGGGAGATTGAGTCAGTCATCTGACAAGCCCAGACACAGCTCTCCCTCTTCCCACTGCTAGTTAAGCAAAGCAACTCATTTCCTTGCTCATATTCTTGGTAATGCCAGTGATAGCAGTTGTGTGTTTTGGGTCTAGTAGTTTCTTTTTCACCGTGTTGCTGTGTAGTAGTAGTATGCTTGCACTCTGTGTGTTCCAAGTTGCGCATGGCTGTGTATTATATTTGTAGTAGTCTTCGCTTGTCTGTTAAATCTTTTGTACTGTGCCTCACCTTGTAGTACTTGTTCTGGTAAGTAACCCGTTTCCTGTGCTAGTGTTTATCTGAACCATTAATATTGTGTTGAGAATTCCAATAGACTCAGTGAGACTGTCAGTGCGATTAGTTTGTCCACTACAGTTGCCATAGTTTGTTGTGGTTTCTCTCCCAGCCCTGTGTCCCCTGCATAGGTGTCAGGTTCCCTCCAGAAGTCATTAGAGCTTTTCCTGTGGCCATTCTATTCAGTTTTCCCCATGTATCCCAGCCACCTTATTCCTACTTCCTTCCCTCATCTCAGTCTCACTGTTCTCTGCACAATTATTTGGTAGTTGTATTTTTGTAAAATCAACTCTTTAAATCTTCACCCTAGCGTGTTGTGTTTCCTGTCTGCGCACAGGTCTTTGATGCTCCATTACAGTATCGAACCCTGTAAAGACAGTTTATTAGCATGTAGTTTTCAATGGAAAACAAAAATTTGGGCTGGGACTTTAACACCATAATTTTGATGAATTAATTACAGAAAAAATAACATGCTAAAAAAACACTCATTTAATCGCACTTTTCTCAGTTCACTAATTTCTGGCACACCGATAACACTGATGCACACGCTCCAGCCTGGTAGGTGGGCCTAAAGTCGTCAACCAAAATTTATTTGAATTGAAAAACTTGGCTTGTGTCAATATTGCTATTTGACAAAAATGTGTTTTTTTTGCAAATAATTACAAAGCATCTAATTAATAAATTTTTTTAATCGTGTCCCACTACTAATAAAAATGCTTTATTTATTTATTTTACAGTATCACAGCCTGGGACGTGGTAGCAATTATTTTGATACATTATTATCTTTTTGAGTAATTTAAGATCAGAGAATCTCATGTTAGCCCATTGTCCTGTAAAACATTGTGTATTACTCGTATTAACATTTAATTTGCCTATCACCTTATAATACTTTGAACAAGATTTGTTTTTCTGAATTGTCAGTCAGCTGCTTGTTTACCTCAAGAAGTTTTTACACTGTGAACTTTCTCCTCATTTGCGTGGTCGTCTATGAAATACATAGCCCCTTTGAAAGTGCTGCAACTGCCCCTGTGGAAACTCATTGATTTTTCTGGTTTTCACAGCAATGGCTTCTTTGAACCATTGCAAGATTCACCAAATGAAAGTACAGATGGCTGTATTGGTCCATGTGCATGCAGTCACATAAACATGCATGTTGGCACAAAGGTACACCCCTGCAAAGGTGCACACAAAGCTCAAAAGCCTATTGTACCTCCTACAAATGTGTGCATCTATGAGGTCTAATATATTTTATTTAGTTAGACAGACAGAAATTTATTATTATCTTGAGTACGTTGCAGTGTTCTCTCTCACTGTAATCATGAAAACTCAACACAGAATGCATGATTTTATAGTCTGACAATGTAAAAAAATATTAGCGGTTTTAATGGGTTTCAGTGGGAACATTTCTTTGAACAGAGTGCATTTGGACTTGATGTCACCTACCTCCTCCTGGAAAACGGCTGAGTCCTGATAAAGGTGCAAGTTACAGTTGATCAGAACAGGGACCTCTGCCAGTCATTTGCAGCATGCTCTCATTGTACACTTTGGTCTGCTAGGTCTGTAAGTTATCTCCGCCATGTGCTCCAACTCAGCGGCAGGTAGTTGTCAGTTGACAGGCCAGGACTTCATCTGCGTGTCGAGAACATAAAGCCTCAGGTCAGAAGAAATGGCGACAAAATTGAACATTGAACTTTGACCAAAAGAGCTCTGATATATGATGATACTGATTATATGCTGCAGTCTGGCCTCTGTTGGTGCTCCCAGGGTGATGGGCAGTTAAGGCTGGGTTCTTTCTGAAATCTATAGTCATCTCCATTGGCCTTGACACCTTGAGCTGTAAATTATTCCAACTGCACCAGGTCACCAGAAGATGAACTACCTATCTGAGAGACTTATCCCCACCAGAGGTCAGTCCATTGAGAGTGGTGTCTTCTGTGTACCTCAGGAACTTAACAGATTGGTGACTGGAGCTACAGCTGTTGGTACACAGGGAGAAGAGCAGAGATCAAAGGATGCAGCCTTGTGATGATCTTGAGTGTTGGTCCACAAGTGAGAAACATGCTTCCACAGCCTCACATTCTGCCTTCTGATAGAGAGTCATGCATGTGCAGCTGGGAAAACTTCTTCTGCTGCATAGTTGGGGTGATTGTTGTGAAAGCAGAGACCTTTACAGAATTGAAGAGAAAATTAGGTTGTCATTACTGGCTTAGACTTCAGCCTGCTTTATGTTTGCCGCGTCCGGGAGGTCCATGTGGCTCCGTGCGGAAAAATTACGTCATTTTAGCAGCTACGCCCCCTCGAGCGTCCCTTCTCATGCGGAAAATTTCCACACCGTGTACCTCCACATTTTTCTAACTATGCGGACGGAGCAGCGCGGAAAAACATGGCAGAGGGCCAGGACCTACTCGTAGCTGAAGTCTAGAAATGCGGGAACTTATACGAATCATCAGACAAAGGTCACCGTGGTAACCAGGTTATGAACAATTCATGGTGTGAAATTAAAACTAACTACTGAAATGCTTTTATTCGGTAAAATGCCATGTTGTAAGTGGTATAAATAATGGCAAACTTCTTCTATTCTAGTTTAGTACGAGAGTAGACCAGGTAGACGTGTGTTTGTGATACACTGCCCCTGCAGTTTGGGAGCAGACGCTGCACGGAGTATAAATGCACACATGTTCTTTAGCGCAGATTTCCATGCGGCTGATTTCCACGCAGCTAGTTCGTGCGGAAAGTATAACCCAGCCTTTCGACTTACTGACAGACTTCAAATATAACTAGAAGATATTTGTGTTTTCTTAACATTTCATGTTACAATTCATGAAGAAACCACTTAACAGCTAAGCTACAGCTGCACTGACTAAAAAAAGTGAGTCTACTAGAGTCCACTAAAAAAGTGAACGGGATTGAATAAAACAGAAATGTGACACATAAGGACAGAGTGAGGATGAATTATGTGATGTGTGCCTCTATGTCTTACTAATGCCTAAAAACAACAGCACCCACTGACCGGTGGGATGTGAGCTTTGGATCCTGCCCCACGATGATGTGCTGATGTGTGTGTTTTGATGGAGCACATTCTCTGTTTGAAACAATGCGTGCATGTGTGTGTTTCCAGTGAGTGAATTGGAGACACACACACACACACACACACACACACACACACACACACACACACACACACACACACACACACACACACACACACACACACACACACACTTTAGTTCATTGCCTCCCCCTTTGCCAGCCAGTCCTGCTTAATGTTGACTCACTTTTAGTTTAGCCTAAATTCACCACATTTTCTTCAGATCATAACCAACAGTTCAATTTACTTTTTAAATTTCAGTGCCAAATGTGTAATTTGGGGACACTTTACATAGCAACTGCAAGTCCTTACCGTAATATAAAGTAGGATCCAACAATACCCCCTTGAGCAAGCATTTGGTTACAGTGGGGAAGAAAAGCTCCTGCTTTTTACAGGAAGAAACCTCTGACGGTGCCGGACTCCGGAGTTTGTGTGCCTCAATTGGTTGGAGTGACAGGAAAATGGAGAAAGATAAACATTGAGAAACAACAAACAGTAACCACACATGTGAAGTCATTAACAGCATATCAGAAACCTGCAGCTTGAAATACATGCAGAGAGGAAAAAGGGCAAACTACGGAGGAGAGAAGATGCAAAGTTAATGACATGCAGCAGTCACATGGAGAGTGAAAGAGGAGGAAATGCAGTCTATCTTGCACTACTTTCTGACTTCACTGTGTGTGCATTTGTTTTGTTTGTTTTACTAAGATCCCTATTAGCTCATGGAAGGCAGCAGCTATTCTTCCTGGGGTCTTCATATTTCTTTAGTGACAACACAAAAATGCGGAATGTACACACAATACATACAAATCGAAATTACAGAATACACAAACAATACATACCAAACACATGCAAAAGTACACATACACAATAAATATGACATCCACATACACACCTAATAGTGAACCAGCGACGCATACAACACACAATACTCCCACACTGAATCATCATTTATAAATACATTTGTCCTGCGACAAAGATGCCATGACCCAACAATAACAACTATCAAAGAATGGTCTGCCATAGAAACTAACCATGATTTCAGTCTCTTGAACAGTGAAACACAGAACCTTGCATCCTCGCTATTAATTACATTCTCAATATACACTCCTGAACAGACGAGGGGAAAAATTAGAAGCATTTGCATTTTGCACTGGTGGACTATAACCAGGCTGTAAGTAGAGCTTCAAAATGCAAAAAAGAAACAGGAGAAAGAGACAAAAAACAGAGAGTAGATAATTTATTTAAAACTGCATTTAAACTCAGATTGTTCATCAGCCAATGAAAGTTTAAGACCATAGCCTTTAAAAGGCAGAATCTGTGCAAAAATGTAGCTTTCATGTCATTTTCTGTCAGGTGTTCACACTGTCATGACCTTCCGATGACAAATGTGAAAAAGTTTTATGTCTTTGAACGTGGCAGGATTATTGAGCTGCACAAGCAAGGCCTCTCGCAATGCACCACAACTGCCGAGGTTGGACACACTAAGACAGTCATTTTCCATTTCTTCACGCAAAACATGGGTCAAAAGTGACCCATATTCAATGGAAAATTGGTATCTCTTGATCCATGTTGTGCATCAAAGGGCTAAAAGATCCTGAGGGTTATGGGACAAAAAAGTCAAATACTAGACCCCCCAAAATTTTCCTCTCACACCACAAACTTGGACTTTGCAAGGAGCACCAAACATGGGACATTGAAAGGTGGAAGAAAGTTTTATTCTTTGACGAGAAAAAAGTTTGACTGGACAGTCCTGATGGTTTCCAGTATTACTGGCATGATGAGGAGATCCCAATGGAGATGTTTTCTACGCGGCACAGTGGAGGAGGCATCATCATGATCTAGGGTGCTTTTTCCTGTAATGGAACAATGGTGCTGCAGGTTGTGCAGGGCGTCAAACAGTGGCTGGCTATGTGGAGATGTTGCAGCGGCCATCCCTCTTGATTAAGGGTTCTGGTCTGTGCGGTAATGTAGGGCCTTTCAGCAGGACAACGATGCAGTTCACAACGCCCGCCTGACCAAGGACTTCTTCCAGGAGAATAGCATTGCCCTTTTGGACCATCCTACACGTTCCCCTGATCTAAATCCCTTTGAGAATGTTTGGGAATGGATGGGAAGAGAAGTTTACAAAAACGGACGTCAGTTCCAGACTGGGAAAGCCCTTCGTGAAGGCATCTTCACCACATTGAGCAACGTTCCCACCAGCCTAATGGAAACGCTCGCATTAAGCATGCCTAAACAAATTTTTGAAGTGATCAACAAGAACGGTGCGGCTACTCACTATTGAGTCCTTTTTTGCCAATTTAAGTTCTGCTTTGGGGGGTTTTGGGCTACGGTCTTAAACTTTGATCAGCTGATGAGTTGCCAGTTTAAATGCAGTTTTTGATAAACTGCCTATTCTGAATTTTTGGTTTCTTGCTCCTGTTTCTTCTTTTTGCTTTCTGAAGCTCTACTTACAACATGGTTATGATCTCCCAGCGCGAAATGCAAATGCTTGCAATTTTTCCACTGGTCTAAACATTTTGCTCAGGAGTGTATACAGTGTAATTGGAATCTGTCTTGCTCTTTGAATATTACAGACATTACATTTGAGTTCATAATTTGTTCGACTGTTTTTTCCTGTTTCTGCTCCCCAGAGCACCCCATAGATATTAATAACTGAAATTTTGTGTTAAGTAATAATCATTTAATTTTATTTTAAAGCTTGCCATGTTCCTGTGCTGATTTACATCATTGAGAAAGTAATTCCTTTCATTCAGTGCTTTGTATATTACTGTACATTGAGTAAATAACTTAGATTTATGTAAGGTAAAACTATTTTCAGCAGCATGTCTTGTTAAATAATTATGTATTTCAGTACTAAAGGACAATTTACTGTAGAAAACATTTGGAGTTTTTCAAATGGGAAAAGTACAACAATGTATTTTTTAAATCAAGCCAGTGGAGACTATCATGCATTTTAGAAACATCCGCTGTAATTCCACACCAAACAGCAACCTGTGCTGCTTTATTTTGTACCAGTTGCAGTTTTCTGATGTTACCTAGTGAGTTACTGGACTAAACAATTGTACTGTAACTCATGTGCGACAAACCATAGCTTGAATTACATATATAGTGGTTTGTGATGTGAGATATTTGGCACATCTCCTAATTGTAGACAAAATAGCTAAAATTTTAGTTACCATTCTCTGTATTTGTTTGTCCTGAGATAAAATATGATTGATCATAACTCCCAACAATTTAACTTCACTCACCTGTTTGATAGATTCATTATTAATAGTTAGGTCAAGCTTTGGATTAGAGCACATTATATGCTTCGTTCCAAGAACCATAATATTGTTCTTTGACACATTCAGAGTAGTTTATTGCTGTGACTTTACATCTACTGATGACATCTTCAGTGATGTTCCTGTAATCATCGGGTGTTTCGGGTCTTTCAACATCATACACCCTCCTCCAGGTGACCCAGCCAGGGCTGATTGGACCCCGGCTTGTGTCCAGATGGCTGGCTACTATGAGTCCATGGCTTTACTCTCTTGAGCCACAGCGATCTTGAGGCTTTTTCTGCTTCCTTGCTGAAGCATGCTGCATACATTCTGAAGCGCACCACACTCCTTCAGTTTGTTTATCTGGTAATGTCGGAATCAAGTTGCAGCAGCAGTTCATTCATATACACTTTCAGCTCCTCACGTATGGTCAAGTGGATTAGTGTAGATGTGTGCATATGCTTGTGTGTGCGCATGTGTGTGTGTGTGTGTGTGTGTGTGTGTGTGTATTTGCTAAAAAGGAAGTACACATTACATGAAGAACTACAGTGCTTTGTAATGAAGGAAGATGTAATAGTAACGTGCAACAATGAAGCTCACTGATGGGTTTTTGCATAGTGTAACTATAAGGCACATACTTTTAAGATGTATCAGACTTTGCAGTTTTTGGTTTTTCTGTGGAATTTTTCAGGCCGTCACTGCGACACTCATCAGATGACTGGAAACTACATGTGGGATGAAGTCTCCAAGAAGGAGTTTTTGATTGGGACCAATCCTGACAGCCGGTTACCTCTATGGTGGGATGGATCAGAGCCACTATGGGTGACCTTGCAGAAGCTAGGAAAGAAGGTTTTCATGTACTACTGGCCTGGTGAGTACACACATTGTTAACTTGAAATTCAGCTTAAGCTGTGAGCATGAATGGGTGAGATTTTATGAACTGCAAAGACAGGAAATTACCACTATCATTTTACTACTCGTCACCAAAAAAGCAATTTCAGCTGTGTTTTTTCAGCTGTCTGATCCTGTGGTGTTCACATGCTGGAACATCTCTTCTTTTTTAATCAGTCCATGCTGTCTACACAAATAGCTGAACAACTGCATTTAACTTACATTATTTGTTCATAAATGTGGTAGTGGAGCCTGTTCATGTATTAAGTCTGTTTTCTCATATTTAGTTTGTTTTCTTGATTGTGTATTTGATTTGAGTAAAAGTGAAATCACAGATGACGTACACTCATTACTGCACCTGAGTCATCCATAGATGCCGTACTAAAGCGGATGCTCACAGTCTGTAGGCTAGATGTTTATCACCTCAACTTTCCTGTCATCCCCTATCCTTTTTTTTCCCGCCAAATCATCCCTGTAGTTTGAGACATTAAATGAGATAAAAGTGACTTTAAATTATGTAACTAGTCTCCTCTAGTCAGTTTGTTATTGGATATTGCTTAAACCCAAATCAGCGAGATCTGGCTGTTTTACAGATGTTAGAGATGTTCTGCCAACATTCTTTACATTCTTTATTCTTTAAACTGAGCTTTTTCTCCAGTCATGTTGGGTAATCTGACGCCTGGACCACCCCCCGCAGAATTCATACAAAATCAAAGTGCACCAAAGACATTCTGCCCTTGTCGGGGTCCCTGCATGGCCCCCCTTTCTGTCTGTTTATCTCTCTTCCTCTATACTTTCTTCCTCTTTTTCCCTTTCCTTCTCCCCTCTCTCTCCTTCCCTCTTCTCCCTCTGATCCATCTTTCTCCTGTTCTCTCTCTCATCATCCTCTTCAGTGCACTTGCATCTCATCGCCGCCCTAATAAAGCCTGGCTCTTCACTCCCCTCAGCACCAGCTCGTAGCATCAACTACCCAAGTCTTTCTTGCTTCTCCGTCCTGTCCTCTGCCTCTCTGCCTGCCGAGCCACAGCCACCGGCTCATTCCCCAGACCACAGACCACACTCGTTGATTCAGCCTGCCCGACCAGTCGAGCTGCTGCCACTGGCTTTTCCCATATCTGTGTGAAAAACTGGCTCTGAAGCTATTAACAAGTTTATTCAGTGTCAATGTCCCAGTGTCAGAATTGACTCCAAAGAGCTCTGCCAGGCACTGACAAAAAAATTCTCTTCTGCATCGTTGCAGTCCTCCAAAATTAACATTCCCAACGTGAGCATCCCAAAGATTTTTACAAATGTTTGAGGCATGCATATTTCCAAGGCAAGAATGCACCAGACTTAGAAAATAACTTTCAAGTCTTTTGTTCTTGCACAACCCGCATTATTATTTCAAATTGTTCATTTTATACAGGGACTTTGTTGGTAATTTTGTTTTCTAACTCGGTACTATTTAGATTTTGTAACTTGATGATTGTTCATGTTCAGCCAAGATAGATACAGTCAATAAATGCTCAGTTAGTACATGAACTGTCCAAGATGTTACACCAGTGGAATGAACTGCCAAATGAACTTTTCACCTATGGACTATACATTTGTGCTCATAGGGTCATAAGTGCAATCCTGTGACCAAAGGGGGGGTGTGAAGGTCAATGTCAACTGTTCCACTGATGACATTTATCACTTGTCTGAAGTAAATCGAGGTTTTACTCTGAACGGTAAACATTCACATCAATCCTCCAGTCATCTTAGGCAACCTGTCACCTGGACCACTCACCTGCAGAATGGAAACAAAATTGCAGTGCTCCCATTGTTACCTCACTGGCTCGTCCCTCACCGGTTCTCGTTTCTCGCCTGTGTCACTCACCAGCTGCAGCCAGCAGCGATGCAAAGCCCTGTTTTAAAACCTGAGACAGTGCTTTAAAATCCCTCATAAGCAGGTACACACTGCTTACCGAGTGTAACAGAGTTTAGTAAGCCCGGCAGTCACATGACAAACTGAACCTTAACTGCACGGGCAAAAGGGCCAACCGTGTGTGTTAGAAAGCAAAGGAGCGACTGGTTTCCTCTGCTTGCGGCATTAGAAACCTCCACAGCAAAGACTGCCAATTATCTTTGACACTTCAACGTTTCCGAAACCTGCACACCAGTAGTCACATAGACAGAACTAACGGCTGAAAAGGACTCACACAGTTTATCCTTATGTGGACTGTGGTAACTAGGCATCCACATACAGAGCTAGAATAGCATAACAGTCAGCACATTGCTCATGCTAATGTGCATATACTGTTTTTAAATGGAGTTACAGTGCTGCATGTTGTGATCTGCTGTAAGATTAAGTCAGTGGGTATTTTGTTTCACCACATGGTCAAGCTGATGTTGCTTAGGCTGAACACAGACACAGGGTCTTGCATGAAAACTAATATCCTCTTTTTTCAGAACAATGAGACTTGCACACTGTCTTTGGTGTGCTCCTGACACGCACACATACCCACACACATACACACATGCTGTAATCCTCTTGTAAGTATATGCAGTTATTATTTTGTATATATTGGGTTTTACTTTTATTTTCAGTAAATGATTTGTCTATATCTGCTGGTCTAATTAATGTTAAATGAGAGTGAATGCTGCCAACCTCTACTCTGTGGGACTTCAAATACTTGATGTGGTAATTTGGTTATATTTAATAATTTAATAATCAGAAAATACAATTGGTAGTCTATGTTATGAGACTGATTCATAAGTCGGATCTTTTGAATCAGTCTAATTTCCTTCATTTGAAGGTGGTACCACAATTTTTAATGAGTGATTCATGCAGGCTATTTTAATAAAATGATACCACAGTTGCACTTGCAACAGCCTATAAACACCGTGTTGACCTGTAGTCATTTAGGACCATGTCAGCTACAGTATGACATGCTGTCTGTCGGTGTTTGGTTACTTCATTTAAGAACTGTCTTTAAATAATACTGTCATTTTATGTGTGTGTTTTTAGGCTGTGAGGTGGAAATTCTAGGTGTCCGTCCATCATTCTGTGAGGAATACGTCTACAACCCATCAGAGAAAAACCTGACAGAGTCAATAAGTAACGCTCTTGACATCTTGAGGTAACAAGAGAATGATCTGCACCTTGTCATGTTTCCTGTGATGTCCTTTGATACGTGGCTTATGTTCAGCTATTGCGTGAAAAAAAGATTTTAACTTAAGGTTTTAATTCAGTTTAGTTCAAGTTTATTTATATTCCAACAAATCATAGCATATGCCATCTCATAGCACAACTTACAAGTTTAGAACATAGAAGTCAACAATCCAAAGTTCCCTTTGGATTCCCTATGAGCAAGTAGTTGGCGACAGTGGAAAGGAACTAAAAACAATAAACAAAACTCCTTATCAGGAAGGAGAAAAAAAAGCTCAGACAGAACCAGGCTCTGGGAAGGCAGCCATCTGCCTCGACTGGTTGGGGTGAGAGTGGGGATGAGGGGGCTGGAGGAGATCAGTAATGGTACGTGTCCACTGGATCCGTTTTTCCCGCATGTAAACACGCTGCATCTGAACATCGTCCGCTTGGTGTGTGGTGACTAGCAGGCCACTACGGGGTCACGGGACAGCGCTTTCAGCTTGGGAGTCTGGCAGATGTGTCGGACCAACATGGCGGTTCGGCCGCAAGCTTTCTCTTTTATTTCGGAAATACTTCAGCGAAAAGTATCGCAACTGGACCAGCATGCAATGCGGTGCATTTCACATAGACAATGAATGGGATGTGGATGGTGCTGTCATGTGACCCCGTAGTGGCCCGCTGATGACGGCCCACCAAGCGGGCAATTTTCAGATGCAGCCCATTTACATGCAGGAAGAACAGATCTAGTGGACACATACCATAAGAGTTGTGGTGGGGATAGCAGATGAAAAACAGACAAGTGCCTAGGTACCACATTTTCTTGTTTTGTCACATCATCTGTAGTCTTTTTCCCATAGTCACAAAGTAATTGTTGTTTAACAGTAGTTGTTTTGTAGTTGTTTAACATGGAAACTAAACTTAACTCTTTCAGGAAAACTGATAAAAGTTAAATGAAAGACTGCATTGCCTTACAGAGACTAGTGTAGCACAAACTAATCCCAATGTGACATCATCACTAGGGGGCTGCTAGTAACAGTGAATGACTCTGCTGAGAAGATTAAAATGAAAATAACTGCATATTTTGTTTAACTTAAAATTGTTTTGATGATTTAAACAACACATTATAGAAGAACATGTAAATATTAAATGGTTTTAATTTGGCTTTATTTTTTTAACTGTAGTTCTACAACTGTAAGATTGTTGTGTAAAAGGAAAAAGAAATGTAAGAGTTCAATGACAATGTGATTTTAAAAAAATGTGAGTATTTAGAAACGTAGTTGTGATGGTTAAGGTTAGGATAACGGGCTTGAGAATGCATATGCCCCTGTGGATCCTCAGAAAATTGCAAAACCATTTTGTGTTATGTGTGTTTGCATGTATGTGTATATTTGTGTAGGTCAGGTAAAGCAGACATGGCAGCAATATATTATGAGAAAATAGATGTGGAGGGCCATCACTTTGGTCCAAACTCTGACCAGGTCAGAACAGCTGTGCGACAACTGGATCTTGCCATGCAGACACTCAACAACAAAATCAAAGTAATACCATTACTGTTATTATAATTACAATCACTATACATTCCCTGTCATCTAGTGTATTTTCATGCATTTCCGTTGCTTGTGATATCGTTGCAGGAGACAAACATGGTAAACCAACTGAACATTGTACTATTTTCTGACCATGGTATGACAAAGATCCAGTGGATGGAAAAAGTCATAGAGCTGGACAAATATATCAGCATGTCAGACATTGTCAAGATGATGGACAGAGGACCAGTGGTCAGTCTGTGGCCCCAAGAGGACAAGTACCAAAAGGTGACAACATAATCACTTTCTTCATTTTCTGTCATCATAGTCTTTATGAATAAGAAAGTCAGATAGAAGAATTACATAAATAATTCATACTGACTCCTGCATACTGTTCTTACTTCATGCTAAATCTAATGTATGAGATGGTTAAACACATATCATGTCATGTGGCTATGGTACTGTATTAAGTAACTGTTGCATTTTTGATGATAAACTGAATACTACAAAATGTGTCACAGCTTTTGGCCTTTGACGAGGTAGAAGACCTCAGCCAAAAAGTTGGAGTTGGCTTTGTTCATGGCTGAAAACCTTAGGAAAACTCAAGCGCTTGTTATGCTGTAGTGACTGTTTGGTCAGGGTGCCTGTGTGGACAGTTGGGGCCATGGTATCAGTTTTAGCTAAAGACCCAAAATTCTAAATCTACAAAGCAGCTGGCAGTGGACAGTGGAAAGAAGCATTAAACACTGAATGTATGACAATACACACTAACTGATTGTATACACCAGACTCGAAGTTGCATCATATCACACGTGACTCCACTGATAGAGGTATCCTCACCTTTCTTCATCAGTCACTTCTTTACTTTGGTTCCTTCCTATTCCATACTGGGCACCAGTTGGTTTGTCTGGTGTTGTTAAGGTTCTCTGAGGCTCAGGCGCAGGAAATGAGAAGGAGATAGTCAGTGCAAGTTCAAAGCTTTTATTTTTAACACCAGGAAACAAAGTAACTATTTTTTCAGACAAGGAAACTCTAGACATGGAACTAAAGAAACTCTAAGTTGTACTGGAGCGCCTCTAACGGCGGGCGGTATAAACTAATCTTATAACACAAGGAGCTGACCCACGACAGGTATAACCTGGGCAGGAGAGTGTTCACCAAGCACTACAGAAATGGATCGGCGAAAACTGAGGTTTCTTCTAAGATGGCCGAGACTTCAAATACTTAAGGTTAAGGCTACTAGACGCGAAAGATACTTAGCACTATGGTCGAACTATAACTTTAACTCGGAGGACTATAACGAAGGTTCACAGATATTACTCTTTAACGAAGTTCTACAGAGCGCCAGGTTACCTCCGTAACCCGGCCACTGCTCCACTGAAGCTAAGACAAGCGAAACAAAAAACTAAAACTATAGCCCTGCTCGTGGTCGAGGCCGAACTGTCAGCTGTGATGGAGAGGCATGAGGCAGGCACTGGAGGTCCAGGTAGCGACGGCAGATGGAGGTTTGCACGGGAGCCGCAGTAGGGTAGCGTGGACTTCAGTAGGCGGCGTGAAGTGAGGAAACGGCAATGGGTCCAGCCAGCCGAAGGCTCCAACAGCTTGAGTAGGCGAGATCTAAATCAGAGGGAGCAGAGAGCGAGGTTACCAAATGCAATAGTCAGAGAGTTGAGTAAGGCAACATGGACTACTGACTGCGAGCATTCACGATCCGGCGTCCGACTGGTAACTGGAGCCTCAATAAGAGGAGACGAGGCTGGAGCCTGATTGGTCCTGGCACCCCTGTTTCCGCTTCCGTCAATTCCCCGGATTGCCTGCACCTGCCGCCGCTGCCACCAAACACAACACCTAAAAAGGAAATCAAAACAAAAGAGGGGGAGGAGCCCTAGCCAGAGCCTGCCAAGGCAGACCTGACAGTACCCCCCCCCCGACGGGCACCTCCGGGTGCCCGAACCGGGTGGTCAGGATGACGCCGGTAAAAGTCTGTGATCAGGGTGGGGTCCAGGATCAGGCGACGTGAGACCCAGCTGCGTTCCTCAGGTCCGTATCCCTCCCAATCCACTAAAAACTGTAATCCACGTCCCCGGCGGCGAACATCTAGGAGCCGACGAACCGTATACGCCGGAGCGTCATCCACGACCCTGGGAGGTGGAGGGGGACGGACAGGGGGGGCTAGAGCACTCTCTAAAACAGGTTTAACTTGAGACACATGGAACGTCGGATGTATCTTCATGGAAGCAGGTAAGCGTAGCCGTACTGCACTAGGATTTACCACACGCTCTATAGGGAAGGGTCCCACATAACGCGGAGCCAACTTCTTGGACTCCACCCTCAACGGAAGATCCTTGGCCCGTAACCATACGTGTTGGCCCGGCTGGTAGGTCGGGGCAGGCCTCCGGTGGCGGTTGGCCTGAATGGCCATCCGTTGGGACGCTTGAAGGAGGGCCCTCCGTGCTCTCTTCCAGGTGCTCTGGCAACGTCTGATCATGGACTGGACGGATGGAATATTAATTTCCTGCTCTTGGGAGGAAAACAAAGGTGGCTGATATCCCACGGAACACTGGAAGGGAGAAAGGCCTGAGGAGGAATTGGATAGAGCATTATGAGCGTATTCCACCCAGGGGAGCCTCTCACTCCACGAGGAGGGATTGTCCGAGACCACACAACGTAAAAACACTTCTAAAGCTTGGTTAGTTCTCTCTGTCTGTCCATTAGACTGGGGATGAAACCCAGAGGTGAGACTGACCGTGGCCCCCAAGGCGGAGCAGAAGGCTTTCCACACCGCCGACGTGAACTGGGGGCCTCGGTCTGAAACAATGTCCGTCGGGATGCCATGCAGGCGGAACACATGGTTGACCATGGCATCCGCTGTTTCCTTAGCTGAAGGCAGCTTTGGTAGGGGCACAAAATGGGCAGCTTTGGAAAAACGGTCCACTATAGTCAGTATAACTGTATTACCTCGTGAAGGTGGCAGGCCAGTGACGAAATCCACGGCGATATGGGACCAAGGCCGCCGGGGAACGGGAAGCGGCTGGAGCAGACCATAGCTGGGTTGGGTAGAGGTCTTATTTCGGGCACAGGTGGTACACGCCCCGATGAACTCCCTCGTGTCGGCTTCCAAGGTTGGCCACCAAAACTTCCCCTTCAGGACCTCCAAGGTGCGGGAGGTCCCAGGGTGGCAGTTGATCTTAGAGGCGTGCGCCCACTGTAATACCTGGGAACGTACAGAATCGGGGACAAAAAGACGATTAGGTGGGCCGTTACCTGGGTCGGGTTGGAGTCGAAGGGCCTCTCGGACCTGGTTCTCGACTTGCCACGTCAAGGTGGCAATCAGGCAGGACGCAGGCAGGATATTTTCCGGGGGACTCGACTCTTCCGAAGAGGTGAACTGTCGGGATAAAGCATCTGGTTTTATATTGCGAGACCCAGGGCGATACGACAAGGTAAAATTAAAACGTCCAAAAAACAATGTCCAGCGAGCTTGACGTGAGTTCAAACGTTTAGCAGCTTTAATGTACTCGAGGTTCTTGTGGTCTGTCCACACGATGAATGGGTGCACCGCGCCCTCCAGCCAATGGCGCCACTCTTCCAGAGCCAGCTTCACCGCGAGCAATTCTCTGTTCCCCACGTCGTAATTGCGTTCTGCGGGAGTTAGCCGACGGGAGAAGAAGGCACAGGGGTGCATCTTCTGGTCGTTGGGGGAGCGCTGGGAGAGGACCGCGCCCACCCCAGTGTCAGAGGCATCCACCTCCACGATGAACTGTAGGGAAGGGTCAGGCTGGGTCAGAATGGGTGCTGAGGTGAATCGATCCTTCAACCTCTGGAAGGCTTGTCCGGCCTCCTCGGTCCAGACAAACGGTCGTGTGGTAGAGGTGAGAGCTGTGAGGGGTGAGGCAATTTTACTGTAGTCTCTGATAAAACGTCGATAGAAATTTGCGAACCCTAAAAACCTTTGGAGTTGCTTCCGGTTATCCGGAACTGGCCATTCCTGCACCGCCACCAGTTTCCCAGGATCCATCTTGACTTGTCCTGGGGAGATGACAAATCCCAAAAATGAGACAGTGCGTTATCCTTGCTAAAAACAGGGGCTAGATCATGATATTCAGAGGGAACGTTCTCTAAATTGATGGTCTCCCTAGTCTTAGGGGTTCCCGGGCTTGATGGTGTCGAGGCAGACATCAGGCAATTTTGATGGCAAGCGGGGCTCCAGGAAGTTATTGTTCCCCGTTGCCAGTCTAACTGGGGATTGTGGGATTTAAGCCACGGAAATCCTAATACTACAGGAGGATTGGACTGATCTATGACGCAAAAGGCGAGCTTTTCTCTATGATTCCCTGCTAAAACGAGATTCACCGGAACAGTCTTTTGAGTTACTTTGGCTAAACAAAGCCCGTTTAAAGAGCGGGCGACTAAGGTTTGGTCTAGCACAACTGTAGGGATTTTTAGCTGTCTTACCAGGCTGAGGTCTAGGAAACATTCCTCGGCTCCGGAATCCACCAGGGCCAGCACGGGGAAAGACACTGACCCTGCACGTAGCTCGGCTTCCAACTGGAAGCGGGGGAGGGGAGACGTGGTTGTCCGGCTCACCAGAAGCTCCCCGCTTACTGGTGAGCCGACTCTTTTGGCTGCAGACTCGGGCAGGCGGCAACAAAGTGACCCGGTCTCCCACAGTATAGGCATAGGCCTGCCCTTCGGCGGTGCTGTTTCTCCCCCGGAGTCAGCTTTGCTCGGCCCAGCTGCATGGGCTCGGGATCCGGAAGAGGGGCCGGTGATGGAGTTGGCTTGTGCTGGGACCGGGGCTTCGGGGATCCGGACCGGACCTGTCTTTCTCGCTTTCTCTCCCGCAGGCGATTATCCAGTTTTAGGGCACAGGCGATCCACTGTTCCAGGGACGAGGCTTCCTCTCTCATGGCTAGTTCATCCTTTAGCTCTTCACTCAGTCCATTGTAAAAAGACCCCCGTAAGGCGACATCGTTCCAGCCCGCCTCCGCTGCCAACGTGCGGAACTCCCTGGCGTATTCGGCCACACTCCGGGTTCCCTGTTTAATGTTCATCAGTCGGGTGGAGGCGTCTCTTCCTTGGAGAGGGTGGTTGAAATTCCTCCGCATCTCGTCAACAAATGCCGTATAAGACTGACATAAGGGCCCCTGTTGCTGCCAGACAGCCGTACCCCAATCACGAGCTTCTCCAGCTAATAAACTAACTAAGAAGGCAATTTTAGCTTTATCTGTGGCGTACGAAACAGGCTGGAGGCTGAACACTAAAGAGACCTGAGTTAAAAACGCCTGACAAGAGCTAAAATCGCCGCTGTACCGTTCGGGAAACGGAACATTAGGTTCCCTTATAGGAACCGCGGAGCTTACGGAATTCTCAGCTCGGGAGGAAACGGCTGGCCGAGCAGAAAGCCGGTTGACTCGTTCGGTGAGAGTGGATAGCTGCTGGTACATAACATTATTGTTCGCTGAGAGGTTTTGCAGCTGGCCGCTATGTTGTTCTAGTACGGAGCTTTGATTTAGCATAAACTCCTCAACCGAGATTCCAACTGCTCCATCTAACTCGATCTCGTTTCCTGCTGAGCTCATGTTGGCCGGATCGTTCTGTTAAGGTTCTCTGAGGCTCAGGCGCAGGAAATGAGAAGGAGATAGTCAGTGCAAGTTCAAAGCTTTTATTTTTAACACCAGGAAACAAAGTAACTATTTTTTCAGACAAGGAAACTCTAGACATGGAACTAAAGAAACTCTAAGTTGTACTGGAGCGCCTCTAACGGCGGGCGGTATAAACTAATCTTATAACACAAGGAGCTGACCCACGACAGGTATAACCTGGGCAGGAGAGTGTTCACCAAGCACTACAGAAATGGATCGGCGAAAACTGAGGTTTCTTCTAAGATGGCCGAGACTTCAAATACTTAAGGTTAAGGCTACTAGACGCGAAAGATACTTAGCACTATGGTCGAACTATAACTTTAACTCGGAGGACTATAACGAAGGTTCACAGATATTACTCTTTAACGAAGTTCTACAGAGCGCCAGGTTACCTCCGTAACCCGGCCACTGCTCCACTGAAGCTAAGACAAGCGAAACAAAAAACTAAAACTATAGCCCTGCTCGTGGTCGAGGCCGAACTGTCAGCTGTGATGGAGAGGCATGAGGCAGGCACTGGAGGTCCAGGTAGCGACGGCAGATGGAGGTTTGCACGGGAGCCGCAGTAGGGTAGCGTGGACTTCAGTAGGCGGCGTGAAGTGAGGAAACGGCAATGGGTCCAGCCAGCCGAAGGCTCCAACAGCTTGAGTAGGCGAGATCTAAATCAGAGGGAGCAGAGAGCGAGGTTACCAAATGCAATAGTCAGAGAGTTGAGTAAGGCAACATGGACTACTGACTGCGAGCATTCACGATCCGGCGTCCGACTGGTAACTGGAGCCTCAATAAGAGGAGACGAGGCTGGAGCCTGATTGGTCCTGGCACCCCTGTTTCCGCTTCCGTCAATTCCCCGGATTGCCTGCACCTGCCGCCGCTGCCACCAAACACAACACCTAAAAAGGAAATCAAAACAAAAGAGGGGGAGGAGCCCTAGCCAGAGCCTGCCAAGGCAGACCTGACAGGTGTTGATTAATCTGTGACCTCATTCTTCTGTTCACTACCTAGAGCTCATGACCATAAGTGAGAATTGGAACATAAATCAACTGGTAAATCGAGAGCTTTGAATCCTCTGGCTCAGCTTCCTCTTCACCACAATGGTCTGGTACAATGTCCAAATAACTGCTAATGCTGCGCCATGCAGTCTGCCCACCTCACGCTACACTTTCCCATCACTAGTGAACCAGATTTTGAGATATTTTAACTCCTCTGCTTGGTGAGAAATCCTGTGTTTCTCAAAATCAAACCAAACCTTAAGCAATTAATATTTAAGGCTGCAGGGATTGTACACACAGCAACATTTCAGATGAATTAATTCAAGCCACATACATAAATCCTTAGACAGGGTCACATGACCCTTTCTTTGATTACTAACGCTGATCTATTTTTGAAAGTAACCACTCTCCTAGTAGTTCAGGCCGTTTTTTTGCACATTCTGCCATAGTTAGGTGTGGTGCCTCTGAGTTACACTGTCATCGTTTTTTCAATATCGTGTTTCCGTGAGTGCTTCAGTGTGCAGTCTGCAGTTGGGTGGATTTATCTTTGTGTTATGCCATGTGCACGTAGTCGGATTCTGGAAGCTGTTCTTGTCTTAAAACTTTCCTAGTCTGGTGTTACTTGGATCTCATTAGTTATCCACCTTTGATAATTATTGTTCTTCTAATATTAAGTCTGCACTGTTTCTCCACTTCTTTACAATCACCATACCTTTGATATACCAGTCTCCAGAATGTTAATAGTCCATATGATGTTTTCAGCATCCCGCCGGAGATATGAGACTTGCTTATATACTGTAGAGACGTGATTGCTGCACTATTTTCTACAGTGGATCTAGGTTGTGATGTTGCTCCTGTTGGACATGCAGCTCCAAAGGGAAATACCTGTTACCTATCCCAAAGGAACAAAACCAGCCATCCATTCAGAATTTCAGTTAGGAAAATCAGGATATCATACTTGGAAGATGAGGATGCTATTCCAAACACTGTGGGGTTGGAACAGACCAGCTTACACTGTTGGAAAGGACACGACTTGTGGGGCGCAAAGGGGATATATTTAGTATTTTTTTCATACACCTTATTGGAAACACCAACCCTTCAACTTGATTTCATTCACTACATAGTGAACTTTAAAATTTTAAAGTTTCCATGTCATGTACACTGCTTTCTGCTATCAGTCCCACAATGCGATGTGCCATATTTTAAAAATACTAAAATAGCAATTGTGTGACACAAAAGCTGACAGTGAAGGACTTTTTCCTCATTATAGTCTCTTTTTTTTGCTGGTTCCTAATCATTAAGAAATGCACTCATTATTACTGTTACGTTCTACCTCCTGTTCATGCCAATGAACAGGAAAATTAATTCCCATTTTTTATTCTGAGGACAGCATATCTGGATCTTAGATGATATGTTTGTTCTCTTACCTAATCCCTGCACCTCTACTTCTTCAGGAGTTTCCACTGTCCACCATATTCAAACATCTGAAAAGTAAAATTTTACCTTGTAGCAAACTTTCTGACCTCTCTGTTTACCTGTGTGGCTTCACAGCTGACTAACTACTGCCTCGCTGTTTATTCTGTCAACACCAACTTTTCCCATTTGCACAAAGTGTTAATATTGCAACTGATGTCTACTATGTATGACAAAATACTGGAATTGTACACTGAATAACACTGAGGTTCTACTGTGTGTTTGCTTTATCACTCAATGAATTCTTAAACTTTGTAAGTACATTTTCTCACATAGATCAAGGTTCACGTCTCCTCCACCACTCTCGACTAGATCCTGTATCACATCTCTTATGGTCTCCAGGTGTGCACTAGGCTCTGCTTGATACTTCACTTCAACCTAAATGTAACCTTATGCTGTATTTTAGGAATATTCTACAGGATCATATTTGTGTCCATACTTTGTAATGGCATTAGTACATGTGATGTCCAGCTCCTGGTCACATTTTCGTTTCTTCCCGTTTTATTTTTATCATTTTTGTCCGTACTCAACCTCTGTCTCGTTTTAGGTCTCTTGACACTCCCCAGTCATTGTCTGCTATCTCACCTGTGTGATCACCTGCCTGCTCTACAGTGCTCCACCTGTGCGTCATTTCCTCTTGTTCCTCGTCACTAGCTGTTGCTTCATGCGATTCCTAGTGCTTAGTGTGTGTATTTTGACCCTGCCTGTTTTGACTATTGTTTTTGTCTGTGCATTTGGATACCTCTGCCTGGTTATTGTGCTTCAATAAATAGTTTGGACTTTCAGGCATCCTTGGGTCCTACATCCATTTGTGCCTGTGTGATAGCACACATTTGAATACAGTACCTATAAAAAGTTTTCACCACCACTGGAAGTTTTCCCAATTTGTTGCATTTCATCATTGAATCACGGTCAAATTTCTTTGGCTTTTTTGACAAGAATTTATACAGAAAGTGAAACTTCATTTTACAAACTAATGTCAATAAATTAAAAATATAAGATGTGAAAGGATTCACCCCCTTCAAGTCAGTAATTAGTAGCTGTAGCTTTTGCTGCAATTACAGCATTTAGCCTGTAAAGGATAGGTTTCAATCGGTTTGTTACCTAGACACTTTAGTTTTACCACTTTCCTCATTGCAAAACTGTTCAAGCTCTGTCAGCTTGCACTGTGATCATGAGCGAACAGCTCTTTTCATGTCCACCCACAAATACTCTATTATAGACTGAGGTCTGGGCTTTGACTTGGCCACTCCAGGACATTCACCTTGTTGTCTTTAAATCATTTCTGTGCTGGTTTGACTGTAAGCCTCAAGGTATTGTTTTGCTGGAAACAAATCTTCTCCTAAGTTGCACTTCTCTTGCAGATTGCATCAGCTTGTCCTCCAGGATTTCCCTATTCTTTGGTGCATTCATTTTACCCTCTACATCGTGATGCCTCCACCACCATGCCTCTCAGTGGAATGGAGTGCTTGTGATGACGTGCACTGTTTTATGTCTGCCAAACATAACGTCTCGTCTGATGGTCGAAAAGCTCACTTCTGATCTCATCAGACCAAAGAACCTTATTCCAGTTGACTTAGTAGTCTCTCAAAAGCCTTTTTGCTAAGTGTAGTTGAGACTTCTTCAACGGTGGCTTTCTCTTTGCCACTGTCCCATAAAGTATTGACTGTTAAAGAATCTGGGCACCAGTTGTTGTTGTAATGCACAATCTCTCCCATCTCAGCCACTGAATCTTAAGACTCCGGTGACCTGGAAATGTTCTTGTATCTGTCCACTGTATTGTGCGTTTCAATAACCTTCTCACAAAGTTGCTTGGAGTGTTCCTGTGCCTTAAAGATGTAGTTATAGCCAGAGCACTGATTCACAATGTGACTGGGCCTTCCATATACAAGTGTCTTTATATCAGAATCCCTTGAGACACATTGACTGCACTTAGATGATCTGTTCCAATGTGTTACTTGTAGCACCAAATGATTGCACATGTGTTGAAACAAGTTAACTTCAAAGCAGCTGAATACTTGTGCAGTCACGTCACATATCCTCACTGTGCTTTAACTCTTTGTACGCTTTTGGGCCTTTTTGTGACACTTTGTAGTACTTACTCCTGTCCTGCCTTCTTTATTCCACCTCTTCAGTCTATGTAAAAATATATCAGGAGGTCAGTGGGTCAGAGAGGGATATTTTTTACTTGATCATAATAAAAATTAACTAATGATACTCACACCATGGTTGGTTAAAAGTGAATGTGTACATCTGGCTCTCCTGTACTCTGTTCCAGCAGCGTCATCTTTGAAACAGCTGGGAAATAAATTATAAAAAACACTTCAAGAGGAGTGTTAGAAACGCAATGAGTCACACATTTCTCTGTTACTAGAGCTGGAATGCTACTTTTGAATATAGAGGTGCTTTATAGATGTTGTTTGTTCTGAAATGATTCCATTAACACTGCCCACGTGTGTGTGTTTTATATCAGGTGTATGCTGCATTGTCCCAGGTCCCTAACATGCGTGTCTATGCCAGACAGGACATCCCTGACAGATTCCATTACAAAAGAGGAAAGTTTGTGTCGCCCCTGACACTAGTGGCTGAGCCAGGCTGGTTTATCACTGAGGTAAGAGATGACATTGTCTCCACATTTTCACGAGGACAAACTGTACTTTTCTTCACATGTTGGTCCTCTCACCTGCATTTGAAGTGAATGCAGAGATATCAGTGTAAATGGACTGTGACGGATTTGCTTTGGCTGTCACATACAAAGCTGCAAAGCTGTGTATGCATGACATCATCATGATATTTTAGAAGTAGTTTGTACTAAACTATTTCTAAAACTCACCAAACTTAATCTCTTCGACAAATGACAGGTGTATGGATTTCATTAATGAGATGTATTCTTCACAAGCCAACAGAGTTAAACTGTAAGAAAAACAAAATCACATTTTTCAGGCACTGTCCCGTAGTATAATGAGAATGAAAATAACATTTGGGAGTTTTAACTCAGTACAAATAAATGCAGAGACATGATTGCAAGATGTAGGCAGCCAAACAGACACATGGCATGTTTAATAAACATACGCCTAAACAGAACATAAACCCTGCAATGTCAAAATAATCACTGATATAAGTGAAAATACTCAAAGGCAATGCTTTCCTGAAGGAAACAAAGAAGGATGGATGCAGACTTAACCATGACAACTCTGACCTCTGTCCTCTGTCCAACCACAACTAAACTCATTAGCCACCCCTTCCTGTTCCCTGACTAAGTCTTTCTTATTGGATTGTAACAGTGAGCAAAGAATGAACATTAAAAAAACAACAGCACCCCCTACTGGCAGGATTTATGTCTGCCAGCACAGTGGTAATTAAGTCTGTATTATTTACTGCCTCGTCTCCATATTAGTGTCTAATGATTTTTGCTCAGTTGTCCGGATGTTAACTTTTTAAAATTGACATTAGAGCTATGGAACAGTTTTTTCTCTTGCACATGCAGGCACATATGTAGACTAAAGTGTTGAGCTGCATCCCACATGGATTGTTATTGTTCCAGCCTACAACAGCATAAACACCATAAATCTACACTCCATTCCTCTATTTTTTTATTAAATCTAAAGTGTGTGTGTGTGTGTGTGTGTGTGTGTGTGTGTGTGTGTGTGTGTGTGTGTGTGTGTGTGTGTGTTATTTGCAGAACAAGACAAGACTCCCTTACTGGAAAAATGATTCTGGAGAGCCCTCAGCATGGCAGAATGGCTGGCATGGTTATGACAATGAGTATCTCGACATGAGAGGCTTTTTCTTGGCAACAGGACCTGGTAATACACCATATTATGCATATTTCTTTCCATGATTTGTTTGTGTGTGTGTGTGTGAGTGTGTGTATGCGTGTGTGTGTGTGTGTGTGTGTGTGTGTGTGTGCGTGTGCGTGTGCATGTGCACGCACATGCACATCAATCAATCAATCAATAAAAGTTTATTCCTATAGCCCTTTACAACATCCCAAAGGGTGACCAAAGTACTTCACAGTAAAAAAAACAAACAAGAAAATAACTTAAAAACAATACATGAACTTAAAACAGGACAGTCACACTCGCACTCACAGCTACAGGCAAATTTATAACAATCCATTAACATGCATGTGTGTGTGTATGTGTGTATGTGTGTGTGTGTGTGCGCAGGGGAAGGAGTGAGGGGCTGGAGATGCTGTGGTGGTGGTGGTCTGGAGTCAGTAATCCGGAAGCAGGAGTTGCTCCGGAGAACTCATTCCTGAAGGACAAAAGAAAAGTTGTGCCAAAAGTACTGATCTATTAAATGTATCTATAGGAAACCCTTAATACTTTTATATACAGTATACAGGATAACTGGTAAAGGACTTGAGGTTTTACCACCATGTTCACAGGTTAAATACTAATATTAATAGTAAAATTAATAAGAGTTATAGAAGGGTTCCTTATTTATTTATATTGTTTCAGTTCATAACATATATCAAATTTAGAATGTAGAACCCAAAAATCCAAATTTCCCTTTGGATTCCCTATTAACAAGCAGCTGCAGCATTTTGGATCAGATGACAGTTTTCAGGGGAGTTATTGGGACATCCTGATAATAGGAAATTATAATAGTCCAGCTTAGAAATTACAAATGCATGAAGTAGTTTTTCAGCATCACTCTGAGACAAGATTGTTTGTTCCTGATTTTAAAGATTTTATAATGTAGATGAAAGAAGGCCGCCTACAGCCGTGCTTTATGTGGGTTGACAGACATATCCTGGTCAAAAATAACTCCAAGTTTTTTACAGTCGAACTGGAGGCCAAGGCAGTGTCATCTAGAGTAACTATCTGGTTAGATGGTGTGTTTCTGATATGGTTAGGGTCAAATACAATAAGTTTTGTCTGAATATAAATGAAGAAAACTACAAGTCTTCCAGGCATTTATGTCCTAAGACATGCTTGGAATTTCACTAACTGATTGGTTTCATTTGGCTTTATAGATAAATATAACTGGGTGTGATCTCATAACTGGGAATTTATGTAGAGCATCCTTAAATTATCAGCTGCATGTCATTCCCCCTTTCTGTCTCCCCAACTTTTGTGTGACTCCTTGGTTATTCCTCAAGGAACACTGGAAAATGCCACAAAATAAATCTTGAGGAATGCAATGTGCCTAATTTGTGAGCAAGGATGACACTAGCAATGGGAAGCGCACAGCTGTTTGACAATATGATGTTGCTGAGAGGTAAGTTGTTGAGGTAGGATAAGGCTTCATTGAGAATCAGTGGTAGATCCAGAGATGATACACTCCCAAAGAATCCCCTGATGGATGGAGAGAAGTCTAAGCTTTGTGCAGATCTTGAGGGTTGGAGCAGATGGGAAACTTTTATAGAAGATACTTTGTAATTTACCTTCTGTTTTAGCAACTATCCCTAAAAAAATGGCAGAATGAGCAGCATCTGTGCAGAGCTAAAAAATATTCTGGACTTGACAGTTGGTCATGGTAGAAGAAAGCGGCACCCGCAGTTGATGAGAGCAGAAGATTTTTGATGTGGGCGATACAGATGAGAGAAACTGGCATTGCAGTGCTAGAGGTGAAAGCATGAGATTGTTTAAGTGGTGGATTTATAGGCTAGAAAAACTGGCTTCCCGATGCCACAAATAACAGCAGTTTATAGGAATGGGGCACAGATGTTAGTTAAACTCGTACCCCTGGTGCCAGAAAAGTCAGGTGAAGAAATGTTTTGTGGTGCAGGTGTCTGTCTGGAGCCGTTAAAGTTGTTGCAGATAGTTTGTAGCTTTAACTGCAGCACCATTATAATCTCCTGTCAACAGCTTGGGGAAAAGGCTTGGAGGTGGAAGACTTTGTGGCCTCAGGAATGACAGTGGTGCAGTACAGTGAAGACAACTGAAGAGAGAAGATCTGCTTTGTGTTTTTTGGTTATTTTGACACAAGGAGTTAAGGCTTAGAGATGAGCTTGGTATCAAAATGTAGAAATGAATCCATTCATATGCTATAACTTTCGTTGACACATTGTCTGTCCCACATGGTGATATGACTCTTATACCCAAAATGCGCTATTTAAGGATTTCTCCCATTAATTATCAAAAAATTTGTTGAACAACTGGTGCTAAAATCTAAACAGTGTGTAGATGAGCATATCAAGTATAGTGAGGGTGATGCAGAGTAGAGTGGTGGAAATGGGCAGCTGGAAGCAGTGGACTAGAGGAAGGTCAGCAGCAGCATCCCACAGTGGACATGATGGAGATGAGGCCAGTTGGTGGGAGAACAACCACAGATCTGAAGCATCCAGCTCTGGGACCAGGGACACTCGGAAAAAGGACACAGGGAGAAACAAAGTGAATGCAATGCAATAACGATCTATATAGTAAATACAAAGGTAGTTAGAGAAGGGCTCAGTGCATCCAGAGAGGTCCCCCAGCAGCCTAGGTCTATAGCAGCATAACTAGAGGCAGAACTAAGGGACGTTGAAAGTCAGTTGTACAAATGAAGACTCCAACTGACCCCCTCAGGGTCACCCAAGTCAGCCCTAACTATAACATTTGTCAAAAAGGAAGGGCTTAAGTCTTGTCTTAAAAATAGAGAGGGTGTCCACCTCCCGAACCCAAACTGGGAGCTGGTTCTACAGGAGAGGCGCCTGATAACTGAAGGCTCTGCCTCCAATTCTACTTCCAGAAATTCTAGGAACAACAAGTAAGCCTGCAGTCTGAGAGCGAAGAATTCTGATAGAATAATGTGGTACTATAAGGTCTTTAAGATATGATATAGATTGGTCGTGAAGAGTTTTATAAGTCAGAAGAAGGATCTTGAATTCTATTCTAGATTTTACGTGAACCCAATGAAGAGAAACCAGCATGGGAGAAATATAATCTCTCTTGTTAACTCCCGTCAGTACTCTGGCGGCAGTGTTTTGGATCAACTGTAGATGTTTCAGAGAGCTATTGGGAGATCCTGATAGTCAGGGTTTTCTCTGGTTACTCCGACTTCCCTCCTCAGTCCAAAAACTTCCATCCATCCATCATCTATACATCCCAGCTGACTTAGGGTGAAGGCAGGGGATACCTGGACAGGTAACAGTCTATCACAGGGTTACACAGAGAGATGATCAAGGAGGTTCTGACCCTCCTGCGCCCCTGTAATTTACACTGTATTTCAGCACCCACACTCTTCTCCTGTTATCCACTGTGTGACCAGGGTTGGCACACAACTTATGATGGGCTGGATGATGAATATTTTTGAGGCAAAGCAAATGTATTTTGCTCAGTTGGTAGTTCATGGTGAAGCTAAATATTGTGAATTGGAATATGAGAATAGAAACTGGAAATGTATATCTAACAATGTGTATTTCATTTTATCCAGATTTCAAGCGGAATGTTCGGGCAGCTCCAATTCGAACAGTGGATGTCTACAACTTGATGTGCTGGACATTAGGAGTGGATCCTTTACCCAATAATGGGTCCTGGGCTCGGGTAGAGTACCTGCTGAATGACTCTGATGGTCTGTTTCAGTCAGCAACCTCCTGGACCTGCTGTATGAGTTTGCTAGGGGTACTGTTGGCAACGTGCAGCTAAACATTTAACAGTTAAGGGTTTTATAGCATCTACTAGTATAGTAGCTAGAGACAGTTTGCTGGAAACAGAACCTCAAATCATCTATCTATCTATCTATCTATCTATCTATCTATCTATCTATCTATCTATCTATCTATCTATCTATCTATCTATCTATCTATCTATCTATCTATCTATCTATCTATCTATCTATCTATCTATCTATCTATCTATCTATCTATCTATCTATCTATATAATCATAGTAAAATGTCATATTAATAATAGCAAAAATGAAAAGTACTTGACATGTAGAGATGTAGCATGTCAGCAGGACTGTAACTTTATTTTACATAAAATGTTTTCAAGTCACAAAGTGTAAATCTCTGCTTCCTTTTTTGGCCATTCTTTTTAGAGAGCAGTCTTCTCCAGAAAATAGTGATGTGTATTAGCAAAATCCCTGCAAGATCCGAGAATCATTGTAGAAATAACAGAACAGCATTTGTAAATTGATAGATTACATACAGTAAAGAATGCCGATGTTGTCTCCTTTTAAAATGGGTAACATCTAGAATAGATAATATGCAGTGACATATACGGATCAGGCAAACATTATGACCACCTGCCTAACGTTGTGTTGGTCAGTGGTCGTAATGTTGTGCCTGATCGGTGTAAGTTGTACTGTTAAATGGTAAAGGGCAAACACCTATAGGAGATATTTAGGAACCTTAACATTTCCATTCAGTTTTCTTTTTTCTATTGCTTGGCCACTTTTAAATCTTGCAAATTTGGTCTGTACTGGATGATTATTGCAACTGAGATCCCTTATTTTGAAATCATTTTTAATTGAGCAGCTTGTTTTTTGTTAAGTGTATGTACGATACACTTTTTTGTGAAAAGTCATCTATAAATAAATTCTCTTTTTTTTTCAAAACACAATTCTGTGTGCCCATCATGTTGTGTGCAGTTCAAATGGAGGACCCCAATGCCGACACACATGGCAGACCAGTTGTACTTTACAAGAAAGTGTTTTCTTCAGAAATTAATTCAAACATGATAAATACAAAGGCAAAATCTGATCTCCGAGGGAAATCACAGCAGAAAGATTACCTCAAAAGCAATACTTTTGCTTTTTTGTATTTTTTCATGCTATAGTGTGCTTTATTATGATCATTTGATTCCTACTTTTTTCTTATTATCACCTACATGATAATGAGAGCACCAGTAATTAAAGTGGTAGATGCTGAGTTACAGGCAGATGCACAAGTGAGTTATGTTAAATTGAGCATGTGAATTTTAATTGAAAATGGTTCTGATGACACTGTCATATGAGATCTCTGCTACAAACCACTTAGTAACCACTGTTGAGGGTGTGGACTGAGGGCTCATCATAAAAGTAAGTGCATCTTTTTCTGTATTAAATTAGATGAAAGAGTGGTAATATTTTTAACCTTGTCTGTTTTTAATGGATATTTAGGAAATGGGCAATGTAATGTCGTGTATTTCCTTAAGAGTTATCCTCTTCCATCCTGTAGGCCTTTTATCGGGATGCCAGCAACAATCTCAAGCATGGCATATGTACGTAGGCAGTCTCCTAGTACTATGACAATAATGGAAAACAAGCTCAGCGTGTTTACTCTCTAATTTGCTGTTTTGATTAGGGCAGAAGTAAAAATGTACCCTTTTTGCTGCAGTTTGTTTTACATCTTATGCAAGTCAAGCAATGAGAATGACAAGACATGATGTATTTCAAAATTTTCCCATGTGCCCGAGTGTTATCCACAGACCCCATGGCTGTTTATTGTGGCCTGAAGTCTTGCAGCTCTTAATGAGAACACTAAGGTTGGTTTTTCAGGTGGAAATTTTAAAAATATGGCCTGGGGCTCTAGGGGTAAATGTTTTAAACTGTTTACAATTCTTTGTGCTCCACTGCTGTTATCTGGACACACATTGCTAGTTTGCAGGGATTCAGGTTTTCTCACACTTGCCATCCATTCATTTGTATTATTGATTATATTATGTCTGTTAGCCAGTACATTGTTTTTCTTTGCTGTATCATTTCATGTAACTTTTGCAATCCTGAATAATGATGTAATATTTCTTTGCGTTATTTGATATTGTCTAAATGAAATACAATAAATACACATACAGCTACAAAATCTATTTTAAAAAGATTCAAGAAAGTAATGATTCAGGATTCACACTCTCAGTCCAAAGTGGTGTTCAACTTGTTTAACAGGAGGATAAATAATAAAAATCCATGTGTCCCTGTCTTTTGCTCATTCCGTTTTCTTTTCAGAAACGTGTATTAAAAAACAAAAAATGGGAGTGTTTTTTTAAAAAAAAAATAATAATTCAATCAGAAATCCAACACAAACAGAAAAATAAATATTTAAAATTAATTAATTAGAATTAAGAAAAGAATAGGAGATTGTTAGTCTACTTCATCTGTAAGCCAGGATAAGTGGGTCTAGCAAGTGTTTGTTACTGGTCTTTTCTGGAATTGCACTTGATAAGTTTGAACGAAATATGTTGGGGTGACTGTTATGTGGGTGGGGGTGGGGGGGGGAATCGGAGGACCCAGGCGCAGGCACAGAGTATGGCAGACTGATGTGAAGTAGGAAAAAGTGTCTTATTGCAAATCACATCAGGGTGGAAAGCCAAGCAGGAGGTTACACAATGTTACCAGGATAGGAAAGCTAAACACAAAACACTATACTGGGTTTGGCAATTGGGCAGAGAACTTAACTGTTGGGGGAAATCGTGGTGGTAGGGAGAGGAGACGAGGCAGGCAGAGGTGGTGTGCAGCCGGCGTGATGGAGGAGACAAGGCAGGTGCTGTTGCTGGAGAGAGTGAGACGTGTTTCCAGAAAGGTCCTAGATGACAGATGGGGCAGACGGAGGATTCCGGAGACAGGTGTGCAGATTGATGGGGATCAAGGGGGTGGGAAACTGAGTCCATGAGCGCTAATGCAGTCTATGGTCTGATGGGGAGTGAATGAATGAACTCTCTCAAGCTGAGATCTCCAACATAGGAGCTAGTAGTTAGTTGGTAAGTGTCTTTGGAGCTGTTTTCAGAAGTGTTTTGGAACTTGGAAGTGTTTTAGGAACTTTGGTTTTTGAGTTTGATGAGGACTTGTTGTCAGGTAGTAGTCAGACTTTGTTTATGCAGCGCACTTCCTGGTTTCACTCTCTGAGTTTCAATAGGTGGATGATTCCCTCTATTGTTTCTTGGCTAAAAATCTGAAAACGGCAGGTTCAGCTATAATACTTAGTGGTATTTAAACACACCTGCTATGCTGTGGCATCAGTGAAAGCGTCAGCCTCTTGTGCCAGCCCTCACTGGGCGAAGACTGAATTGGGCAAAGACCTGTGAATCGACCTGTACGAGTCCACTGAGCAAGGGCACCGACTGGGTAGTCTGCCTCACCTATTATGTGCTACAATGTCATCCCTGTTATTCAAGGCTTTTGAAAAAAACACATCTGCTACAAAAAAGCAACCCCGAAACCTCTGCTCCCTCGCAAAAGCCTCCGCGACTGGTATCTCCTTCAGCCTTGGCCTATGGAATTGTTTTACGGCTGTAAACAAAGCAGAATTAATCCAAACGCTGGTTAATTCTTCAGATATTCAGGTACTAGCTCTGACTGAAATCTGGATCCATCCAGAAAACACTGCTGCACCAGCTGCACTCTCTGCTGAGTCCATCTTCTCCTACACACCCCGTGCTGCTGGATTGGGAGGTGGTACAGTAGTCCTCACTTCCAAAAAATGAAAGTTCACCAAGCTCTCTCTGCCAAACAATAACTCCACATTTGAATACCATGCAATCAGTGTCACTGCAGTGGTTAAGCCATTTGTTGTTGTCATATACCGCCCTCCAGGATGTCAACTAGGCAACTTTATAGTTGAACTGGAAATGTTACTCAGAAACTCTTCAACAGTCCTCTTTGTGGAACATCATCCAAAGCACTCAAGAAACTTCTGCCCACCTGCTCACCCACTCCCACTCCCAATGATCACATTACCCCCATCTTTCAGAACTTCCACTGGCTTACCATCCCCCAGCTAATCCACTTCAAAATCTTCCTTATCACCGACAAAGCTCTCCATAGCTTGGCTCCCCCATACCTGAATGAACCTCTCCAGTGACACACTGCCACCTGTACTCTCTGCTCTGCTGATGTTGGCCGCCTATCTATCAACCTTCCGGACCAAATGCCGGACCTGAGGTGACAAGGCTTTCTCTAACGCCACTCCCACCCTCTGGAGCTCACTCCCTAAAAGCATCAGAGAATGCTGCTTTGTGTTCCTACCTACTTTTTAAATCGTCTAGAGTGTCTAGAAAAGCACTATATGAGTAGAAAGATCTAAAGGAATGGTGCTGGACATCATGCTTGGGAAAAGTACATGGTTAAAGGAGAAGAGGGAGGTAAAGAATCAGATGGATAGACGGTGTGACCAACATTTGACCTTGTATTTAAATTGCAGTGGCTGCTTGTTACTTTAATGTAGATCTTGTTCTTGCATCACACACCCTAAAGAAATATGTGATTGTTTAACTTCAGCCAAAAGCACTAATTTGATTTTCCTCAACTCTACACAAGTTGTAACTTAACAACAAACTCTTCTGGGCTTTGTATTCCCCATCTGCCAGTGAATGAGGAGTTTAACAGGACAATGTTTACTGAGCATCTATGGCCTGGTATGGAGAAGTGGCTTCTGGTGACTGTGCTGGGACTGGAAATGGTCATGGGAGTTGTGGGAAACAGTCTTGTTCTGCTTGTCAAAGTCATGGTAAGGTGCTTATTTTGTTCCTTCTTTAGTATGAAATATGTCAGTGTTACTTGTGACGAATTATCACTTATTTTCCCTCACTTATTTGCGAAAAAATTATACAGGGCTAGGAGATTGCTGAAGTTTTTTTTAAAAAGTATTTAGACATGGTAATGCTTGATCCATTTTCAAACAATGCTTTCAGATTAAACGTATGGAAAAAGGTATTTTTTGTCACACGTTTACCCAGAGGAAATTTTACTGGACTAAGCTTGATCTCATATAGTTTGGGAAACAAATTTGTCATTTACATTTCAGCCTCATTTTAGTTTAGATTTTTTAATAGGAAAAACAGGTGAGACAAGAAGAAGACAATTAGCAGCAGGAGTCATACTTGAGACCTAAAGGAGATATCTTCCTTACCTTGACTGATGGCTCCTTTTTTGAGTTGAACTACATGTGAGCTATATATGGGCTATCTATGTATACACAACAGCAAGATCCCCGGCAAGTTAAGTGGATAACATTGATCATCTTGTTATAATGCAATGTTCTGCTGGGAAACATTGAGTCCTGATATTCATGTGGATGTTTGACACCTAAGCATTGCAGGTCAAGCAAATTCTCTTGACTTGTGGGAGTCCAGCAAACACAAGATCTCTGAATTATGTTAAATAAATCATTCCACTGTAATGAAAATCCAACAGTGAAGTGGAACTGTCATTGTTTCACTTCCTCAGGGACTTTGAAGCTTGCGGTTACTGCTCTGACTACCAGTTCTACCTCATATCAAAGAATGCTTGAAGATAATGTAAGGCCATCTGTCCTAAAGTTGAAGTTGAGCCAGAAGCAGGGGTGGACTGGCCATCTGGCATACCAGGCACTTTCCCAGTGTGCCGGTGTCTAGTGGGGACTTGTCGAATCAACTAGCCATGAAAATGGATGGCGTTGGGACCACCGGGCCCATACCTGAGGACTAGGCCATGACGAGTAGGAGGACCACCGTGGTGAGCACAGAAGCCAAGGGCACGAGCCCGGGGGGAGCCGCCGCAGGTGCAGATCTTGGTGGTAGTAGCAAATATTCAAACTTCCTCCCTGATTTTTTGACCCAGTCCACCCCTGACCAGAAGTGAACATTTCAGCAATATAATGATCCTAAGCAGACTAGCAAATCCTCCAAATTAACTCAGAAAGAAAAAATAAAGGCTTATGTAATGTGCTAGTCCAAGCCCAGATTTGAATTCCATTCCATGCATGCAAGAGAAGCATGTGGTCAAAACTTTAAGCGAGCCAATAGCAACAAAGGGGGACAGCTATCCAAAATGCCTACAATAAGCTATGATATTCCTACAAAGACCTCTTTCTTCTGATGCCAAGGATGAACCTGCTTTTCTCGCAAAAGAATCTTACCTCATCTGTTGATACTTCAGTTGATTAAATTGTTGAAAAAGCTCATTTTAATTGCACTGTTGTTCACTTATACCACCTTTAGCTGTTCAAAGCTGATCATGCTTGCTTTTCCAAATATTTGTATATCAAGACTTTCCATGGAATGCAACTTATTTTTTCACGGCTGTATGTTTATTTCTCCTTTGTCTTTCCTTTTCAGTGCAGGGGCCAATTCTGCTGTCGTTACTGGCTTCCTTTCATCAGTCTCACCCTATCAGATCTAGGTACAGTGTTCACTGACACCACTGGCAGTGCATTATCATATATTTAGTTTTCTTCAATAGTCATCTATTGATCCACATCATCAGTTCATTTGGTTCTGGTAATCTAACACATTCACCACATTGTCTGACATGTAATTTGAGTGCAGGAATTCCTTTCTGAAAATGAGCCACTGTGTTCTCAAGGCTGCTCTGTCCTTATCATCTCTGGCTCCATGCTGGCCATTCTGACAGGAGGTCAGAGGTCACCATGGTGTGAAGTAGTCAGCCTGCTGAAGTTTGCCTTCATCACCTCCTCTATAGGAAGCATAGGTAATGCACAGCTCTATAAACACACTAATACACTATGTCTTATTCTCCATTCATTGGAAACCAAGACTGGGTTGCGGAGGTTGAGCAGGGAACTGAACTGCCTACTGACTGAGAGGAAGTGGAGAGAGGGGAGCCGGGTGGAGGTTGAGTGATGGCACGAGTGGAGACAGATGCAAGACAGGTGCTGCAGCCAGAGGAATGAATAGAGATCCGGGTTTGATCCAGGCAGACGATAGAAGAGTGTAGTTGCACTTATCACTCCCACCTGGTACTAATCACCGATTTACAGCATCTGTCTGCAATGCCACACACCATGCTCCCGCCCACCTGGAGATACAGAGAGAGAGAGAGATTCATCGCAGTAATATCTGCTGACTGCTTGTAGTCTGACAGGCACACACAAAAACATCACAACATCCTTCAATTCAATTCAATTTTATTTATATTGGGCAAATTCACAACATAAGTCATCTCTCAGCACTGAATATAGTGAAGAACAGATTTTATGAATTTTACACAAGAGAACTCAAAAATCCAAAGTTGCCATTGGATTACCCTATCAGCAAGCAGGTGGCAACGATGGAATGGAACTAAAAAAAATCCTCTCTAAATGGGGGGGGGCAGAACCATACTCAGCGAAGGCAGCTATCTGCTTCAACCAGTTGGGGTAAGAGTGAGGGTGAGAGGAGTGGCAGATAGCAGAAGGGGTCAAGGTGGGGATAGGAGACAAAAGAACAAACACCACATTCAGGACTTCAGGGCAAACACAGATTTAGTGAATGTAATGGCGAAATATAGCTGTATGGAAGAAAGAGAGAGCCCAGTACATCATGGGAGTCCCCTGGCAGTCTAAACCTGTAACAGCTTTACTAAATTACAGCTCAAGTGGTTCCACAATCAGGTCCCAGTTTGGGTTCGGGAAGCAGACACCCTCTCTACATTTAAGATTTGTTTTAAAACTTTAATAATTTGATAAAGCTTATAGTTAGAGCTGCTCAGGATCACCTGAGCTGTCCCTTAGTCAGGTTGACAGTCGTGGGTAAAGGGGGCAAACAGGAGGGGGCTCAGTACACATCCTTGGGGCACACCGGTATTCAAGGCGAGGGTGGAGGATGTGTAATTTCCCAACCTGAAAGACTAGGGGCGATTGACCGGGAAATCCAGCGTCCAGTTGCATATGGTGGAGTTCAGGCCGAGATTGTGCAGTTTGAAGATCAGAGTGCTTCAAATGACCGTGTTGAAGGCCAAACTGAAGTCCAGGAAGAGCAGCCTGGCATAAGTGTTGGGTTTCTTAAGACAGAACGTATATTAAGGCTTTGTTTATATCATTAATATATCAGTAGTTCGATATTTTCCCTCATGCTCGCTCCATATACACATGCACTTTCTAATGTGAGACTATATAGATGCAGTTAGACAGTCTCTTAGATAATTTGTAATATAATAGAGGGTTTGAACATAATGACCTGACTTATTATTTTTATTAGATAGATTTGAATGGTAATGGGTTGCATTTTTGGTCTCTGTTGTTGTTATCATGGGTTTAATGGCAAAATGTTTGAGGAAAGGCATTTGGCTAATATTTAATTCAGCAAACTTTCTAACTATATAATTTTCTGTGGGATCCCACTGCATTAGCAAAAGAAAAAAAACAATTATTGCTTACTATTTCTGATTCAGGAGATCCAAAATATACAATTACGAGATCCAGAAATCATAATTAGAAGAAACAATTTTATCATTGCAGTGGACTCGGCAAGTTGAACTAGCTTTCATATGCGTGTGCTCTTAGTTATTGCTTCAGGATACTTTTATCATAAGCTTTTCTTCATACCATCCTCATCTTTTCAGCATTTAACATCAAGTCTCGGACAGTGCAACATGGAAATGATCTCGTAGCCATCCTTACATCAGTACTACAGTTATAGCCCTGAAATATTAGTGTTATTGTTGTAGCCACAGTAGCAGACAACAGTCATATTATTGCTAAAGTTGTCTTTTTTTCCCTTTACAGCTGTCCTCTGTGTGCAGCGGCTGATTGGCATGGCCTTCAGAGGAAGTGCTCTCTTCGTTGTCATGGTGACAGCGTGCTTGGCTTCTTGGGTGACGGGAGCTGTGTTCGGGAGCATCCCTGTTGTTTACGCCTGGATCAGGTATGTAGCCTTCAGTTAGTCCTGCATGATCTACTCTGTTGATCTCTGTCATGTCTTCTTTCACTTCAAGGTATGACCCTGCAGAGATGCTGTGTGCTGTCTTCTGGGAGGGCAGCTACTCAGATATGTCGGTCTACATTCTTTGTGCTTTCTCCATCTGCATCTTTCTCCCCTTCCTTCTCGTTTTTGGCTGCTTGGTACTCAGCGCTACTGGCTGTGGGTCCAGTGGCAACAGGTAAATGATGACAAGACATAATTTCAAGTAACAAAGCACAAGCTAGAAACTTGTGAGTAAATATGTTAAGCTCGTGACACAGTGCTGAGCTCACCCATGCGTCATAGTTGTGGAACCTGTTGTGTTTCACTTTCACATAGGTTAGCCACAGGCTGCATAGTCTGCTGGAGATGTAGGTATGGCTCAAGCCTCACCTCAGCAGTGTGTCATCTAGCCTCATTTATGTGCATCCATCCATCCATTATCTATACACCGCTTAATCCTCACTAGGGTCGCGGGGGGGAGCTGGAGCCTATCCCAGCTGACTCGGGCGAAGGCAGGGGACACCCTAGACAGGTCGCCAGTCTGTCGCAGGGCTACATATAGGGACACACAAGCACTCACACATTCACACCTACGGGCAATTTAGAATAATCAATTAACCTTAGCATGTTTTTGGACTGTGGGAGGAAGCCGGAGTACCCGGAGAAAACCCACACATGCACAGGGAGAACATGCAAACTCCATGCAGAAAGGTCCCAGGTCCAAGCTGGGACGTGAACCAGGGACCTTCTCGCTGCAAGGCGAAAGCGCTAACCACTACGCCACTGTACAGCCCCATTTATGTGCATGAGGAAAAAAATAGACAAAAAGGGAAAATGAACCAAGAAGTTCTTACAAGTCCACGATAGCCTTTTCTCTTTCTTGTTTTATGCTGTTTTGTATATATGACTTTGTACCATACTTCATTTTCGTACTACTCGTATGTCAGTTCGTTTCACAGCGAGATGTGACAACACTACAAGTGAAATAAAAACTTGAAAAAATGGTACGCTTCAGCTTCTGTGGGCACAGCCATAGAAAAGGAAAGAGATGATACACCTACCAAAAGCTGATGGAAATCTTCGGAATCAGAACCACATCAGCTGAAAAACTCCTTGTCAGCGAGCGCATGCTTTGAGCAACAGTCACATTACAACAATAACATGCAAATGATTATTTAGGCAATATTCAGCTGAATAATGTAAGTTGTGTAGGTGTCACTTCATAAGAAGTTAATTCGGGCTATTTTGCAGACATCTTAGTAAGCTAGCTGTGCTTTTCCTTCCAGAGCAGGGAGGTACTGTGTGATCCATCAAGGTGTACATTAGTTCAGTTTCTCAAATGTATTCATTGTGTAGTTTTATTTTGTTTTTAAGGTTGCAATAATACTAATGACCATATTGTTATTATTAGGAGACAGTGGTGTAATAGTTAACATTGGCACTGCTGCCTCTCAGCAAGAAGCTTCTAGGTTCATGCCTGCTTGTCAGCCGGGGCCTCTCTGTGTGGAGGTGCCAGTACAAGCTTTTCTGTGAAGTTCAGGACTATACTTTGCTTTCATATGAACTGTGAGGTAAAGCTATGTTAGCCTAAATAAAGATAATCTTAGCTGTTGTGTGTACAGCATTGTTCCAGTGGGTTTTGCGTTATAGGAGAGGAAATTTTGATGCCATGTCATTAATATAAAGGTGAATGAAAGTTTACATGTCCAGATACCTGTCGTGCTGCTTAGGCAAGTTTGAGGTGCTTTCTTCTTCCGTTCAAAATGTTTGGTGTCACTGTTTTCATTCTAGGTTTTGTTTTTCTGTAGCTTATCCCAGATCATCCAACTCAAACACAAAATATCTGTTTGTTTTTTCGACCACAGTTTCCAGTTGATCTGTTGCTGTACCTGCACTTGTCACTGCTATTCCACATCTTGTTGGTTTTGTTCAGTGTCCAGTACTTGCACCATAGATGTACTATAGGAAAAGAAGCGCAATTTTTCTACATGTCATATTTAGTGTTACTGTTCCATAAAAAAATTGCCATTTCAGTTGTGGGTGTTTACAAAATAGTCTGTACTTTCTGATACCATGAGCACTGGACACAAATCCTCTTCACTCCTCAATGGAGCAACCAGATGTTTCCCGTAATACAGAAACAACTATGGTTGTAATTACTACAGTGCTAGGCGAAGCTGTAACAAGCAAGCTGAGTATCTTGGAGATACTAATTCTCTGTACATGTAACCATAGCCATGTGTTGCTGTTTTCTATTTTCATTGTGTTTCTGCTTGTCTCAGTGATGAGGAGGCGGATCTTTCTGAAGTGGCTCCTCTTTTGGTGGCCTCCTACACAATCTGCTACACTCCCTTTGTTGTGTCTGAGGTAAATACGTGAACCAACACTCAAAGTATTGATTTGCGTGAACGTTCTTGTTAAAGCCAAGAGGAACTGCATACTTCTCCAGTATTCACTGATATTGAATTTTTTGTTTATTTACTTATTTATTTCATAAAAACATGTCAGTTTTCCAATTTTACTTTTTATCTTCTCAAAAATTTCAGGTTATATAGTTGTTGCCATATTTTTATTCTTCTTTTTTTAAACCATGGTTACAGGTGTTATTCTTATCTGTTGTAAAGTTAGTGGAAAAGGCTCTGTATCCATATCCCTCTGCTCTGTGGTAATACAGCAGATGATGTCATTAATGATGTCATTTCCAAACTGTGGCTGAGTGAGCAGAACCCCACTCTCACTGTGTGTCCTACTTACCTGACAGAAAAGTAACATAAAGGTGCTTCTTCCCGACAGCGGTACAGCAAGTCAGATGAATACATTTATTTAGCAAGACACATTTTGTGCAGCAGATGAAACTTTTAACAAATTAGGAACTGCAATGTGTGATTACACAAATGCTGCAGGTCACTGAAGGAGCAATTACTTTATTAAAATATCTTGACTTAATTTTTTGTCATAATTTTTTATCTTCAAATATTAATTTCAATATCATGAAAAAGAGACCATCAGCAAATTTTTTTTTCATGATCGCTTGTGTCAATGAAATGAATATTGCTTCACTCACAGACAGTTTCTTCCTCTCTATTCCTCTACATTCAGCTGATCCTGCTGGGTAGGATGGACCTGTCTCCAGCACCTGATTGGTTAAGGACATTATCCTCCGTTATGTCATACCTGGACTGTGGTTTAAACCCTCTTATCTACTGCACCCATCAGAGCTTCAGGGAGGCAGGTCTGGCACTGTTATGGACTAAAAGGAAACCAGTGTCAGAGCCTGTTCTCACTGCTGTCATTAAGCATTAAATGTAAACATGTGTGAGGGTTGATATATAAAATTCAAAAGTTGAGCCCAAAAATACGCAGATTTTTAAAATACAACTGCCAAGCAAATTTGAAGCATGCTTGTTGTACCCTGTTATAAATAATTAAAGAAAGAAAATGTGAATTAGACTTGTTTGCATTACCTATTTTGAAGTGAACTAACTAGTCAACATCATGTCATCAGGGAGTGACGCTATAGGCTTCATTACACATTACTGTAATAAGCAGAGCATTAAAAAACAGAATCAAAAACAGTTGTGTGCCAATTGTTTAAAAGCCGTAAAGAAGAAGAAGAAACTAAGACAATTGTGTCCGTCTGTGTGAGAAAATGGAGAGGGGTCTTCAGGAATTGTTTTCAGTCAGGTAAATGGAAATTACTCTTTCATGTTTGCATGTTTATTGCTGTCTGGATGTGAAGGCTCTTAAACAGCATTTCTCTGCCTTAAAAGGAGGCCACTTTTGTCATATAGTGTGTGCTCTGAATGACCTGAAACAGCTGTTGCCTTCATATTTATCATATTTGGACACACTGTGACATTTGAGACAACATACGATATTAAGACTTTTTTGCATTTTTGACATTTTTGACGACATACAAAAATTTATTTATTTATTTATTTGGACGAGACAGTGCATGTAAATTAACATGCAATCTCATAATAGTTTACACAAGGTTGCAGTAAATATGCCTGATTTAGCACAAGGCTAATGTCCATCCATTCTCCCACACATAAAAGAAAAAAAAATACAGCGTTGCAGATGTATAAAAAACAACATAATAAAACAAAGACAATGACAATTAATACTGATTGTGTTAAACCTACCCTAAATAAGTGCTACTATTTCAGAAAAGTGCTTTCTAGGCATAGCCTTTCATATGAAAAATGAAAAAAGATTATGATGTTTCTTTTATGACATTTTTCACCACACACTACACTGCACGCCTGTGTTCCTAGAAGGCAATTTGAATCTGTAAATTCAGTAATTAGTCAATTAATTGATTTACAATATTTGTATAACACACCGACATATGCATATAGCAAATTACATCAATGTAAAAGTGTAATTGTGTAAACAGCAAGTTTTACTTGTCTTGTTGACATATTTTAGGTTAATGTTGACACAGTTTAAGAGCTGCTGATTATTGCTTGTATGGCAATCAAGCGAAAATACATCCTAATGTTTACTGATATATTCAGAGGGAGGGGAAGGGAAGAAATGTTTAATAATTCAGATTAAATTAATTTTCTATACAAGATGTGTTTCAATAATCCCACAGTAAATTAAGGCCTAAGTAATCTAAGTAATTTGAAGACTAATGTAATCTTAAGGACTTTTAGCAGGGAAGAAGAAGACTGAGAAGAATGAATCAGTGGACCAGCAGCAGCATTATGATACATGTGATGTCTCAGGAAAATAAGTGGACTTAAATTTATTTTGACATTTACAATTCATGCACCTGAACATCAAATGGACGTAAGGCCTCCCACATGGAGCGAGGTGGGGAATACTGTGAAGCAGGCAAGATCAGCATCAGCACCTGGGCCCAATGGAATCTCGTATAGGCTCTATAAGCCCGTAAATACCTCTGGAAACTGATGAAGGTGGCTTGGCAGAAGGGAATGATACCAAAAGCATGGAGAAGATCAGGGGGTATTCTGATCCCCAAAGAGAAGGGCTTGTCATCCATCAGCCAGTTTCACCAGATCAGCCTGTTGAATGTAGAGGGAAAGATCTTCTTCAGTGTCCTGGCCCAAAGGCTCTCTAGTGTCTTGCAAAGAAACAACTTTGTTGATACATCAGGGCAGAAGATGGGGATCCGGGATTTCTCAGGATGTCTGGAGCATGCCAATGTCATCTGGCACCAGATACAAACTGCCAAAAAGAACGGAGAGACCTACATGTGGTTTTCTTTGAACTTGCCAACGCCTTTGGTTCAATCCCTCACAAGAGCTTAGGGACGGCCTTCATGTATTTTGGTGTACCAAAGCAAGTCACTGATTTGGTCAAGAGCTACTTTCAGGATCTCCAGTTCTGTGTAACATCTGAGAGTGAGCATCTGGAGATTGGCATTATGGCAGGCTGCACAATTTCCCCTCTGGCATTTGTCAGTGGCAATGGAGTTGGTCATACGTGCATCTCACTGGGTGAACACAGCAGGAACACATTGGATGGAACACAATAGAAAGTGTGATGCTTTTGTCCTATTTCCTAATCTTATGGAAATGTTTGTTTTCATGGTTGAGGCCAAAGAACATTTTACTGCCTTAGATGGACAATAAAGTTTATTCTTATTTATTCTATTGTATCATTAGCGTTAACATGAGCTCCATACAGTTTTCTGACATTACACAGTTGTAGAGAAAACACTGCTGTTCTGTTTAACATTAATAGCAGCAGAAAAGTACCACATACCTCTGTAGTACAGTGTGATGGTGGGTAGACCTCAAGAACGTTACTGTTTCTGAAAGAGAAAGAATCATTTCAGCAGATGTTTGTCTGAACTAAAGAACAGAGATATGAACTCAGAACTGAACTGAGAGATTAACATTCATCAGTAACAGAGTTCTGTGGTGGAACGTTAACATAGATTTATTTATATCTGCTGATCATTACAACGGGAAGACAGCAGCAGTTTAATAGACTGTAATAATGTTATTGATCCATTATGATTTAATCATCTGTGAACTCCAGGAAACATAGTTACAGTTAACTTATTTATGACACTGACAAACCTGACTTTGCAGCACTGTGAACACAAAGTCAGGAAACGTAACCTGATATTTACAGAACAACTTTAAAACATGATGTTAGAACATGTTTATTATCAGAGGTTCCATTCTGATGTTAATTTACAATAATTTCAGCTACAGTAACATAGGTCACTGCTTTATATGTAATGTTGTCCAGATGCGGAGAAGAGTACAAGTTACTCAGATGATTTAACACCAACATGTAGAGTTTATCTCCACTTATGGAGGCTAACATTGTGAGCAGCAGCGTCAGTAAACATGGTATGTCTGCAGAGCTGGAGGCTGCACGGAGAGGGCTGCACACTTCCGGTCACGCATTTAGAGCCTTTTTTATAAGTTACCACAACAGATGATCACTGAAGTGCACAAGTTGCGGTTTAAATGCAGAACTTACAGTTTCAAAGGATGATTTCACTCAAAATACACTTACAATTTAAAAAAAAAATTTCAAGGAATTTTCCACTTCCATTTTGGCCCCAGTAGGTTTGTCTACAGAGTCGGAGGCTATACTTTCAGGACCACATAGAGTTTTTAAAGGTTTAATACACCCAAATAGCAAATATTACAATATCGTGACTGGGTTGCTGAGACTTGTGTTAAAGTATTAAAGTATTCTGTGAGTGTCGGGAATTGTTGGTTGTCGTTTGACGAAGTTCCTAATAAAGATGCGATGGTTATACCAGGGGCTGCACAGTGGTTAGCACTTTGGCCTTGCAGCTAGAAGATACAGGTGGTGAGCGTGAGTGTGATTGTTTGTCTCTATGTGTAGCCCTGTGATAGACCGTTACCTGTCCAGGTGTCCCCTGCCTTCAACCAAAGTCAGCTGGGATGGACTCCAGCTCCTCCGTGACCCTAATGAGGATAAGCATGTATAGATGATGGATGCATGGATGGATGGATGGATGGATGGTTATAACTGTACCATGAAGAGGCCTAGAATTAATTCCTTAACTTGCATTTGAACAAATCGTGTAATTATCAGGTAAAAAAAAATAATGAAATCATGTGTAATGGCCTTTGTGGTGTTGAGATCTCAAATAGCACAATCTTAAAGGTTGGAAAGAGGCAATACACACGGGCAACTCTGGAGGCAGATATATATTTATATTTATTTCATACAATAACATTAAATAAAAATAAAAGTCAAATACACAAACACACAAAGGTAAATTAGCTCTATGACTCACTGACATGCATAAATATAAATGTTTATAACGTTATAAAACAAACAGCCCTGCAAAAAATTTTAACTCCCACTCCTGCCACACTGACACTCACATATAAGAATCAAACCTTATTTAACGGTCTGAATGTATTTAAGAAAAATACTACTCACGCATTTGTTAAAATGAACTTTGCCTCCACCATACATTTTATGTGACTGAGGCATTAGTGCTAATGGAATAACAAAATACTAAGTTCTGCAATACTCACGTGGACAAGTTTTCTGCCTAATATTGTCCATTCTCCAAGTAAGCAAATCTTGCTAAAGTAAAGTACAGTCATCATTTTGTCATTGTTATGTTATAGTTGCTGGTACATTCACAGAAAGTGCAAGCTTTTGTTCTGGAAAGGTTTTACCGGAATTCGTCCGTTACAGTGCGCCAACATCCGCGGTCACGTGATCCAGCCTTTCCCGTTCACATTATTAGCAGCATGGCAGCGATCGGAGTCCACTTCGGTTATACATGTGCTTGTGTGGCGATATATAAGGTAAGCTGCTGTGACTTTAGCTCCCTGCTGCTGATATGCCGTGCTCAGATCCATCACTTAGTCTGGGATTTGATTTTAACTCTACAATTAAACGACAATGGCGGTTGTTGTTAAGCTGCCGGTAAACTGTCCGTAACAACACGATGGCTAATTTCATGAACGATAGAACTGCAAAATCCTTTCAGATACTACTGTAAAAACACTGCGATATCCACATTTGCCAGTCAAAGTCCTACGTTAAAGCTAGAAAGTATGTTGCATTTTTCCGTGACAGGCACAAAGGCACAGTGCAAAATAGACCTGTTTGAATATAAATGAATGAAAAGATAGAACCTACAGCACTCCAGATGGTTCTTGGTAACACTTAATGTTACTTAGCAATTAACATCTGGTCTCTGTACCTAGGATATCGCAAAAAAGATGCCATAGGCTCCCATGTTCGTACAGTAGCTACTGACACTCACATACAAGGATCAAACCTTATGTAACACTCTTTTTCGTATTTTACGTAGTGTTGAGGTGCTGGACAACACTGGTGTAACCAATGTCTTGCTTTTTTTCCCCCACACCTCGTATGATCCTGAGATCCTTGAACTTCATCCAATGGTGTAGCAACTGTTTTACAACTTGACTGGATCAAGCCACTAATTTCCAGAAAAGTAACAAGGTCTCAAAGTTAAAGCAGTTGATGTCAATTCATCCCAACCTGAACAGCAATTTAGGTCAGGTGTGTAGTGCTTGACTTGTTCTTCCATCAATCAAACAGGGATCATATGGCTAGTAGTCATGACCCTGTGGGCCACCACAAGATGCTCCAAGGGACACTGTGAGAACCCTGGCAGAAACTACAATTATAAATCTGTCATTATTAAAGTGTGTGTTTGTGTGTTTCAGGATGGACGGGCTGATGTGGTGGCTAACGATGCAGGAGACCGAGTCACTCCAGCGGTGGTGGGCTACAGAGATACTGAGCAGGTATGATTAACTTCTCTTCAGGGATAATTCTGTTTATTTGTACCTGTTGTATTCCTGAGTAATGTGGCTATTGTGACTCTTTTAGCTAGCTATCTTTGCACTTCTCACTTCTGTTGTTGAGATTGCACGAAAGTGCTTGTGAAGCAAAGAGTACAAGCTCCCTGCAGTATTCAAAAGATGGGATTTTGCTAACTTGGTGGAGTACGCTATATGTGTCATTCTTCTTTTTCATTATCAGCATCCAGTTCACACTTACAGCTGAATTATTCAACTATTGTTTACTGTCAAGTAGTTTTGACAGTGTCTGGACAGAGTCGTGTGTAATTTAGTAGGGAGATGGCAGGGTGATGTACACCCACACATTCTAGCAAAAGCAATGCTATAGAATTACATCTAAGCTATTGTATGCAAGAAAGACTTTAGGAGTTTTATCAATGACAAGAGGAAATTTAAACAACTTCAGGTTCGCCGCCTGCCCTTGATGTATTTTTAATAACCTGATTCTAACTCTGGGACAGCAGCCATTATCAAATGGCTCTTTTTGATTATAGGAGCTTGATGACCTACAGCCTGGAGAGTCCCATAATCTGAATAGTCCTGTTGAGAACTTTTATGGCAAAACTAGTAGATTCTGCTTTGTTTATGGTTGCGCTGTACACACTTGGAAAGATCATTCATTAAAAAGAGGACAGCAGGACAGGTGCTGTCATTTTTAACAGCATCAGTCCATTGTTATCAAGTTTAGTGTAAAAAGTCCCCTTGTCCGTTCACAGAGACAACAGATGACATAAATCATCTTACTAGAGTTCATTAATCCTGAAATTAATGACTTTTGTCAGAAAACTTTCAACAGCTTGTTTTCATCAGTTAGCTGCAAGTAAATGATTCCCCCTGCTATGGCAGCCAATGAGACCACAAATCGTCTTTAACAGGACCTTAACTGTCCCATTAACTTAAACTTTAAATGAGAATTTACAGCTTTCATCACTTACACTGCCAGTGACACCGTTTCGTGCCCCTTGCAGATTAATTCACACTTCCATTATGAGTGCAGTTTCAGTTGTTACTGCAGGTACAGCTTTGACTGTTTGAGTATTCTTTTCATGTCACCAGGCAGCTGCGAGCCCATCTAAATTTTCTTCTGACGATTTTTTACTTTGGTTTGGATTACACTTGGTGAATGCAACATGCTTCTGTAGCATTGTAAGCAGTTGTCTTCTAATATGATATAGAATGTTGTACCTATTGTAGTTGTACTGTATCACCCTGTGCTGCACCATTATACAGTGCTTGTCAAATATTTGTGTATTGTGTTCTTTAGCGTTTTTATTGAGACATAAAAACTTATATGTATGTAGCCTGAGAGCCAGATTATTATTACACATTGACAGATGTGTTCTGTAAATGTAATGTCTCTGTAGCAAAGTCATTGCTGCTTTTGTGCGCTTACTGACAGCTTTTTCTCTTCTGCAGATTGTAGGTATAGCAGCAAAGCAAGGACGGGTCCGGAACGCTGCCAACACCGTTGTTAGAGTGAAACAAATACTGGGACGAAGGTGACATACTTACTATACATATAATTTACTAAAATATATATTTTTTCTGCTACATTTTATTTGATATGCCTTGTTGATGCAAGAGGTCAGAGGAGAAAGGCCAGGCGAGTTCAAATGATAGAAAGACAACAGTAACTTGAGTGACTTGTTACAACCATGGTATGCAGAGGACCATCTCTGAACACGAAACATGCCAAACCTTGAAGTCAGTGGGCTGGGGCAGCAGAAGACCACACCTAGTGCTTCTCTTGTCAGCTAAGCACAGGAAACTGAGGCTACAATTTCCATGGGCTCACCAAAATTGGACAACAGGAGATTGGGAAAAGTTGCCTGTGACATTGAGATAGTAGGACAAAATTTTGCGTGAACAACATGAAAGCATGGATCCATCCTGCCTTCTATCAACCACTCAGGCTGCTGCTGCTGCTGGTGTAATGGTGTGGGTGATATTTTCTTGGCACATTTTGAGCCCCTTAGTACCAAATGTGCATTGTTTAAATGCCACACCCTACCCAAGTGTTGTTTCTAACCATGTCCATCCCTTTATGACCACAGTGGACCATCTTCTGAAGGGCAGATTTTCTTGAAATACCAGTAACAAGGAGAACTTGTTACATTTGCTTAGTAACTGAACAGCGGTTGCCAAAAATTAGCTATACAATGTCATTTCTGAGAACATTTGCACCTGTAGTACTTAATAATAAGTAGACTGACTCTTGATTCAAATTCTTGAGGATGCAGCCATTGATGGTATATAGAACTTGAAATCAGCTAAATAATTGGTCTAATCACCCCTGTCACTCCCTGGACACCTGCATACAGCAGATATGTATTATATTCCTGAACAAGTCTTCCTGTCTGTGTCTGGGTAGGTTCAATGATCCAGAGACACAAACTCACAAAGGAGAGACCAAATGTCAGGTGAGTTTGTTGACAGATAAGGTCTCTGTGTTGTCTATGTACTTTTTAAGAATGTTTTACATCAAAATGTTTAAAAATGCTTGCTTTACAGCAATAGATTTTGTTTGTCTTTTTTCTTATTCTGCTCATACAGTGCTGTTGCTTCAGTCAGGCCTTATGGTTTTTTTTAAATTTTGTCTTAAAAGCCCCATTCAGGCAGGATTGAAAACACCATTATGCTCGACACACTGGTTATTGTGCATGCAAACTGGGACATCAACACAGTGCCCTAACCTGTTAGACTGACACATTAGGTGTACTAGACTTGCTGATGTCTTCTCCTAAACTGTAGTTTTCACTGCTGAGAAAAATACAATATGCACCACTGGTATAACAGTAGATGAGGTAATGTACAGGAAGTACATCATGTACATCATTTACAGTGATGTGATAAAGTATTTGCCTGATGGTGTCTATTTTCGAGTATTTGTCACACTTAAATGTTACAGATCATCAAAGTGATATTTAAATTTATTTAATATTAAACAGAGAATACCCACAAAACACAAAATGCAATTTTAAATGATGCTTTAATGAAGTTTTATTGAAAACCTATATATATATCTTTCTGCATGGAGTTTGCATATTCTCCCTGTGCATGCGTGGCCTTGATTATTCTAAATTGGTTGTACGTGTGAATGCAAGTGTGATTGTTTGTCTGTATATGTAGCCCTGCGATAGACTGGCGACCTGTCCAGGTATCCCCCTGCCTTCGCTCCCCCCGACCCTAGTGAGGGTTAAGCGGTATATAGATGATGGATGAATGTTGCATTTTCTTGCATTATCCTTGTCTTATCTAGTTTGATGATCTGAAACATTTAAGTGTGACAAATATGCAGTTTTTCCACTTTTTTTCTGGAGTACATCATGTTTCCTGATTGTGGTAGCAATCACACTGAAAGAGTGTTGGAAACAGGGACTCCCAATGCTTCCGCATTGATGGATCGTTGAGATGATTGTAGAGATAGACCCATTGACAGACTTGTACCTCCAGCTTGCTTCCTTTTGCAAACGCAGCTTGTGTCATGTTACAAAAATTGTGAGGTACACAATCTGTCAAAACAACACTAAGGCTCACTGCGTGCCATCAGTAATGTCGTCACTCTTGGCACGGTACCACCGTGCTGTAAATGTGGCGATGGTGAACATTAATCCACCTAAATACAACAAAGGAATTTAAAAGTTTGCAATACTGTAACATGTGGTCTGTGATAGAATTAGACATTCTGCAGAAATATTGTGTTACCTGTAACCTGTAGGTGTCATACACTACAAGGACATTTCTCAACATAGAATTAAAAATGACAAAACTAACAGCAAGATTACTGTAAAAAGGAAGTAATTTCTGCTGTAATTTTTACTGAGGAAAACGTATTGGACTAAAATCACTGACTGGACAGGTATAATTACATTCATCACCTCCTCCCCTAAAAGAGAATCCAGTTTGAATGGGGCTTTAGTTGAATTTTTTAAATTTTCAAGCACAAGTGGCTCTACTGAGAAAACAATCTGAGCAATGATTGCTGTGTTCAGGTTGTGAACAGAGGAGAGAAGCCTTATTATGAGATTACAGCAGGAGAACACCCGCAGTATGTTGCTCCAGAGGATGTTGCTAAACTCATCTTCCACAAAATGAAAGGTAGTTTCAACACATTTATCACACACACACTCTTTGTAAAAACACAGGAGGTTGATTGATGTTCTTCATTTTTACAGAAACAGCTCAGTCAGCTTTGGGTTCTGATGTAAGCGATGTGGTCATTACTGTCCCTTTCGAGTTTGAACTTAATCAGAAGCGTGCTCTGAGGTAGGCTACATTACTACCTGTTACAACTGTTCCACTACTTTTTTCTGTGACTGAAAGTCTTTCCATTTGAATTTTTAATGAAGTCCACTACTTTGTGTTTTTTTTTGTGCAGAGAGGCAGCTGAAGCTGCTGGGTTCCATGTACTGAGGCTGATCCATGAGCCTGCTGCTGCTCTGTTGGCTTATAACATCGGACAGGACGTCTCTTCTGGAAAGAGGTACAGCACTGAAGAAAAGGAACAGTAATATGTTCCTGGTGCATGTTATTTTTTTAAATTGTTGATTTGTTAAATGATTTGCTGATGTTGGTCTTTTCTTCAGAAATCAAGTTGGTCATTGCTCAGAATCAAGAGCAAGAGGGACTTTTCTCGGTTGAGAAGTTGGATAGAGATTTCCTGTGTTGTACTCCTCAGTTCTCATCGTTTTCCATTTCAGTTTTATAATGGTAAAAAAAAAAAAAAGAGGTCACTTTTTACATAACATTTCCAGTTTGTCTCGTAAATACTATATATAACTGAGTACATATAACAGTCAGGCATAACATTGTGACTAGGGCTGCAGCTTTCCATTATCTTATTAATTGAGTATTCTATCAATTATTCTGATGATTAATCGAGTATTCGGATTCCACGCTTGGCGTTACAGCATCAAAGGTAGGAGTGAGCGTGCTGTGCAACAGAAATAACCGTCCTGGTGGAACATCTGTGGTGTATTTTACATATGTAGTATAGTATAGGGGTATTCAACTAAAACTCAAAACCATGAGAACCTGACATGTATTTAGTTGGTGATGTAGATATCTCATAAATATGTTTTTATGTTTGGTCAGTTTAAACTGCTGGTACTGCAGCTGACAGAACACAAATAAGAAAACTGATTAGTTCATTAGTATTTATTACAGAGAATATTCAATCAGTACCATTAGTTTCACTTTGATTTGGTCACAAAGTAAAGTGATGTCCTTTGTGATGGGACAGTGTCAGACAGACATGCACTTCAGTACTATATCATGTTTAAATACATGAGATTTGATAGTTTTATTGTGCAGCTGTCATTTAGAAATAATCAGCAGCAATGACTGGTATAATAAACGCATTACGCACGTTTAAGTTTTCTCCCAGCATTCTTGTCTTACATCATTTCCAGTTGCAGCTTTTTACAGTCATAGATGTTCATATTCCTCATTGTTCTCCATTAAACAACCTGTTCACAGTCAGTTCATTTTGTGCAGAAAATGGGTCAAGTGGTGCGTTGGATGCCCCTGTTTGTGCGGACGAATTTGAAGCAGAAAGTCTGAGTTAACAAAGACAGTTGTTTTGGCAGCAGAAGGGGGAACAAGACAATATTAGGAAGGTGATCATAATGTTATGCCTGATCTGTGTATGTTCAAAAACATATAAGCCACAGACATGTGCATTAACAGAAGTCTTATATAATAAAGAGCAATAGTAAAGATCACTTCAGCAGTTAATTACACTTAATGCTAGTTCTTTTAGAGAGACTATTTTATTTTTCTGGCAACAGACATGTACTTGTCCTGTATCTTTCAAGTAAAGACATTGCACACTATATTTGCAAACAGCAAATAAACACCTAATTCAGACATAACTTTACATTTTAAAACATGAAGAAGTAGTGGGGTTTTCAGCATATTTAAAGAAACAAATACTTCATCAGGGGTGCACAGTGGCGTAGTGGTTAGCACTTTCGCCTTGCAGCGAGAAGGTCCCTTGTTCACGTCCCGGCTCAGACCTGGGATCTTTCTGCATGGAGTTTGCATGTTCTCCCTGTGCATGCGTGGGTTTTCTCCGGGTACTCCGGCTTCCTCCCACAGTCCAAAAATATGCTGAGGTTGATTGACTATTCTAAATTGCCCGTAGGTGTGAGTGTGTGAGTGCTTGTTTGTCTTTGTGTGTGGCCCTGCGACAGACTGGCGACCTGTCTAGGGTGTCCCCTGCCTTCGCCCGAGTCAGCTGGGATAGGCTCCAGCACCCCCCGCGACCCTAGTGAGGATTAAGCGGTGTATAGATAATGGATGGATGGAAATACTTCATCACTTTGAAACGGATAAGATAAACCATTATTATTCCCACAGCAGAGAAATTGCAGTGATACAGCAACAAAGAGGATAGTACAAAAATGTAGGGACATCAGTGGAAAAATAGAAATAAACAAGGAATATACAGAAATACTGTTGCTATTGTACAGATTATTCTACATGTAGAAATTCAGATATTGCACTGATTCCTCCAAATGTGCAAAATAACGATATTGACATGGTTGTTCTATGTGTAGAAAAAAATTGGTTCTTCCATGAGAACAAAATACTGATATTTAAGATACTGGTCTTGCACAGATTCTGTTGATTTTGCACAAAGTCTTCAGTCATTAGAAAATACTGATATGGCATGGATTCTTGTATACGGAAGAACAATAGATTTTTGTGCACAGTCATTTAACTGTCCAGAATGTTCATATTGTGCAGATTTGAATGATACGCAGTGATGTTGCACCAGAGCACACATGAGCGCTTTTCTATGTGTGGTCTACTGGGAGCAGTGCTGGTTGTCTGACAGCCACTGGAAGGAAGGACCTGCAGTATCTTTCATTCACACACTGTGGGAAAAACAGCCTGTCACTGAAGGTGCTGCTCAGTGCTGTCAGAGTGTCCTGCAGAGGATGAGACATGTTCTTCAGTGTGCTGACCATCATATCCACTGCGTTGGGAGGTCATCCCATGACAAAGGTGGACTTTCTTTGCCAGCCAGTTAAATCTTTTCCTGTCTGCTGCAGAAGCGCTGCTGTACATGCAATAGCAGAGAAATCGCTGATGCCACCATAAAGTCAAAAAATGACTCTGCACTCAGAAAGACCTGGGTCTCCCCAACAGATGAGAGTCTACTCCTTTTTACTCCGTCAGTGAGGCAGAGCCTTGGCGTTGGTTTGTCTGCCTGTTTGTCTCTTTGTTAGCAACATTACTCAAAAACGGATTAATGGATTTTGATGACAGATTTTGAAGGTCAGAAATGACACATATACCAATTGATTAGATTTTGGCAGTGATGCAGCTTATAGTCTGGATCCACAGATTTTTCAAACAGTTCAGCCGTCAGAAATGATACAATGACTGTGCAGCCTTGGTGAAGTACTGCGCTCTCTGAGTGCTTTTCTAGTTTGTATTGGTATCATTGTTGTCCAATCAGTCCAATTTCTTGCTCAGGTAAACAGCCAGGTATGTAGAAGATGCCACCATCTCAGTCAGTTCCCCTGCGTCCACTAGTGTAGGCTGAGTGTGTTTGCACCTGAGGAAGATCACCTGTTCCGTGGTTTTCCCAGCATTGATCTGGAAGTGGTTCTGCTGGCACCAGTCTACAAAGCCCTGAGTCAGTTCTCTGTACTCCTTATCATCCCCGTCTGCGATGAGGCCAACGACTGCAGAGACGTCGGAGAACTTCTCCAAGTGACAAGTTGACTTAGTTGTATGTGATGTCTGTTGTATAAATGGTGAAGAGGACATTTGTGTCAGAGATGTGTCATGCTTGAGCCACACCACAAGGAAATAGAGCTTTTCAGTCATTTTTTTCAGCAAAAATATTAATGACTGTGGCACTACTTTGTGGAAAAAGTAAGTACACACACGTCCCCCTGAAGCTAGTTTTGCCCATTTTAAAAGAAATCTTGTAGGCATTTTGTGTAATTGTGCACTACTGAAATGATCACTCTTGAATGCAGAATTCCTTCAGTTGCAAGATATTTGTAGTTACTGTTGATTTCACATCCTTCCACAAAATTTTAGTTGCATTAAAATCTAGGCCTTTTCTGATTGTCAATGGATGCACTTTTGTTCAGATCAACAACACAGTCACCTGCAGGTCTTGTGATCAAATATTTGGACTCTTCAGGACCTCTTTTCACACCTATGTTTTGCTCTTTTGTTGAGTTTGCTGGGGCAGCTAGTTGTTGTTTTGTTGTTTATGTAAAACATTGAAATAACTACAGTTTTTTTCCTGTCACAAATAGATTTTGGCCCATCACCATCTGCAGTCGTCTCTTCAGTTGTTGATAGTCACCATTGCATATCACTTGTTTCCTCTCTCTGCCATAGTTTGTGTTTTGTCCTTTCTGTAGGTGACTCTGGCTGCAGAGCTACCTGTTTCTGATCTTTCCTCACCGACCTTCAAATTGTTTGTTTTCCTCTGCATTGTTAGTCTGTCTTTCATCTCCTTTCATCCAAGGGAAACATTGGATGTGTTGGGGACTTCACCTGACTATGTTAAGTGCTCGAGCTGACATATGCTGTGAATTGGCGCAATATAAATAAGTAGTAGAATAGTCCCCACTTTTGTCTCTTCCAACATAAAGTCACTAATGCAATTTTCCATTATTCCAATGTGGAACATTTCTTGTTTACTTATTGTTTTTGTTATTTCCTTTTTGACTCAATGGGCTCAATATGGCATCAGAGCTAATTCCAGGTGGTTTGTCCTTCTATATATTATGTTGACAGCCATGTCCTGGTGTACAAGTTGGGAGGGACGTCCCTGAGTGTAACAGTGCTGCAGGTCAATGGAGGAATGTTCCGGGTTCTCAACACTCACACTGACCACAGCATTGGAGGGGAGAGTTTCACCCAGGCCTTAGCCCAGCATCTTGCCTCAGAGTTTAAACGGTAGGTACTATGTCTGTTGCTGGTTTTTAAAGCTGTCTGTATAGTTTGTAAATGTTTCCTAACAAATGTGATCATGGACAATTGCGAAAACAGTTGTATTTAGCATTACGTTTCACTTTCATACAAGCTCTAGATTTATATGACAGATATACACCCAGACACCCACCTGACAGATGTTTACACCTAGTAGCTTTGATGCTACAATAATCCAAGACGTGTTCAGTACATACTTAAACTGAGCAGCCACAACATTACAACCGCTGATGGGTGAAGTGAATAACATTGATTGTATCATCACAGGTCAGGGTTCTGTTGGGATATCTTTGGTCCTGACATTTCTAGGTGTTCCTATAAGATGTTGGTAATGGCACTTCCCAACACCAGCAGCCTTTCCCAGCAGAACAATGCACTTGGGCTGTCCTGACAAGTTAGCATAATCAACTGTCAATTCTCAAAATGTGTCAGTTTTTCTATTGTACTTCATTGTAACTAATGTTTTTTTTTTTTTTTGAGTATCACTCCGCGGTTGTTGTATGAAGGCATCAGTGTTTTTTGGCTCCAGTCAATTGTCTACTGCACTTAGCATTGCAGTTTTAGACAACAGTGGAGGGGACAAAAGCTGACTTGGTAAATGTAATAGTTTATAAAGAACCAAGGCTTTGAGAGTAGGGGCGTCCCTCAAATGAAATATCCAAAGTTTAGATGGCACACCACAACAGCATTAATGCAATGCAACACCTTAAGAGAACACCCAGGCTCCTCTTGGTGTTCTTACACACTGTATTTTTACACGGCCAAACTTAAGGTTCTCCGTTACATATATTTCTGTCTGTTTTCAGAGAGTACGAAATATTGGTGGAAAAGGGGCTTATTAAGAGTACATGTTAATCAAGCTGTTGCTATGTAATACTAAAATCCTTATTTTACTATCGTGACGATGTCTGACGAATTTAACATACAAAAGAGCTGAAGACAACTGTACTACAGTGAAATTGATTCGTATTTTTTCTAAAATTCTAAACTACAACCAAAGTCAGAGAGCAGTTGCACAACAAAGAAAAAAGAAGTTGCTGTAGCTGGTCTGTGGTTTTTCACCTTAAGGAGAAGGACAGAGCCTTGGATTTATTTTTGAGTTGCACTGCCGACTTAAGTAGCATTTTTCATTTAGTTTGCTCTTGATGGAGTTTCCGGTTCTGCTCGACGGTTTTGTGCTTTATCATTTAAACATTTGTTGTTGTATGTAGTTTTTTGAAATAAACTTAAATGTCATGGTCATTTTGTGTTTTAGGGGGAAAATAATTGTTTAGTGGATTTGATTTATCTGTAAAATAGTTAAAAGGTTAATCAATGATACAACGGTCGTTAGTGGCAGCCCTACACTGTACCCAGACACACTGTAAAAACTCCTGAGGAACCTTACTAAGAGTCCAGAGGTTTGACCTGGCTTTCCAGTTCAGTTCACTTTGTTCTGAATGTTTCGGAACAAACCCTCAGGATCCACAGCTAACATCCTGATGTGAAACACCTCAAGGCACTGTTGGATTCTGTGTCCATGCCCCAGTGACTCAAATTTATTTTTTTCTGCAATATCTTTATTATCAAGTTTTTATAAATTATCAATAGAACTCACATATATGCAAACACCCACACACTGCACCATCGTAACTCATTATATATATTTTTCAGTAATTTCTTAGCATAACAAAAGAAAATAATAATAAAATAACCAATAAAAATAAAAATCAGTAAATAAATAATGGTCAAGTGAATAACACACACACACACGCGCGTGCACACACACACACACACCAGAACCAATGAAAGTGTGTTCAGACTTCTTGTATATGAGTCCTCCTAATCTTCCTGATGTCATTTGTCTGTGTGTGTGTTGTGCAGCACCTTTAAGCATGATGTGAGCAGTAATGCTCGGGCGATGCTGAAGCTGATGAACGGCGCAGACATGGCCAAGCACTCCTTGTCCTCCTTGGGATCGGCCAACTGTTTTGTTGACTCTCTGCATGACGGCATTGACTTTGAATGCAATGTCTCGAGGTGAGCCGCTATGCTGACACCCTGATTACAACACAGCAAATGAGACAATGATAAAGATGGGATACTAAACAACACGAAACAAGAATAGATGTGGATGCTGGATGAATTGAGGGATATGTCTGTGCTATGTTTCAGTCAATCTGATGGCAACTAAACGAGTCAGCTGCATATGTGAATACACTTCCTGGTCGCTTATCCATAAAATATGTGCCTGGAAACTTACCAGGCTGGACCTAGTAACATTTTTATGTAGCTTTTATCACGGCATAAGTGTGAACCAAGCCGTCACATTAACGAATAGAAACACACAAGCAACGGTAGTTTGAGTGACATGATTCAAGGAAGGATTTTTCCACATTTCAGTAACAATAGTATTTGTCCGAAAACACCACGGAGACGTGTGCAAAAATGACAACACACCTTTTCCATGCACTTTGCTCTACAGTTTCAAAATGAAATGCCTATTAAAATGATACCTTGCTGCGATGAAAAAGACACTTACTGTACTTTCCGGACTGACCAATGAAACTGTTCAAATTAAATCAGACACACTCATACTAAATTCTTCAGATCGGTCATTTTGCACGTCATGCGCACACCCTCATCATGGAAAACACAAGAAGAAATGCATGTGATGCAGCTTTTAAGTTAAAAGCAATCGATCTGCCTGTTGAAGAAGGAAATAGAGCTGCTGCACGTAAGCTTGGCATCAATGAATCCATGGTGAGACGGAGTCGGCAGCGTGAACTGACTCAATGCGTTTTACTGCCGTGTTACAGGCAATGTTCGGAAAAAAACATTTATTCAATTAAAAGTAAAAAAGATCTTTCTGTGTAAATATCTGATGTTTACAATGTGGCCTATCTATGTACAAATTTTTTTTTTCTTTTTAAATTTTGTGTTTGTGGCTTATATTCAGGTGCGCTCAATAGTCCGGAAATTACGGTATCTTAATATCATATTAAAGAAACACATTACTCACCAATAATGAATGCAATCCCAATGTCTTTCCCCACAAGATGTTAAGAGGATCTGACATTTATCTCTTATAGCCATCTCTTATTACGTTACTCTACATTTATTTAATCCTTGCATCAACAGACAGCAGCAGCATTCATATGCATGTCTCCAAAGAAAGAGAGCTGCACACTTTTGCACACTGAACAACAGCACCAGTAAATAACTACATTTTTATAATTAGAAATTACTGCCAAGAGCGGACCAGTCTTGACCACAATCAGACGGCGGGTCCCACTGTGTCGGTCTACATGGCTTCACATCAGACGGATGAGCTGTCACACACAGAAGGGCAGTTTAGTTTCAAGCTGTTTAGGACTATTTCTTCATGGTTTATTACAAACCTGCAGCATCAGACTGAGCGTCACACCTGGTGAAGGTGTGGTGTCTTGTGTGTTCACCTCAAAGCGGGCAAAGAAACGATTAGGTTCCTCTGCCAGTGAGGCGCCACCGTCAGCTGTTGCTAGTCCTGTAGTTAGTGATGTGCTGGATGCCCTGCCTCACTCATCGGGGTCATTTTAGTTGATGTGATCCTCAGTCTTCCTCCTGTAGGCCCCTTTAGCCTTTCTGATGCCTCTCTTCATACTGGCTCTAGCAACACTTTGTAGAACCTTGTTGCCAGACCTGAAGGCCTTGTTACGGTCCTTGGGAAGAGATTTGACTTTCTTTGTCATCCAGGACTTCTGGTTGAGATACACCTGGATGTGTTTTGTTGACAGTTACATTGTCAACACAGTTCTGTTTGAGTACAGTCGATGAGTTCTCCTCCAGATCTTGATGCTCAAAGATGTCCTGCAGCTGTGAGGAGGCTCCTACAGGCCATGTATTTACAGTTGTTATGGTGCATTGAGCTTTCCTTTTAAGGGCCTTGTATACTGGGGAGAAAAGTAGGCTATGTACAAGTGATCTGACTGGCCTATGTGTTGAGGCGGTGTTGATTTAAAGTCTTTCTTGATGTTAGAATAAGATTTATCCAGCATGTTTTCCCATCTTGATTGATGTTTTGCTCAAATTTCAAGAGAACTCTCTTTAAAGCGGTGTGGTTAAGATCCCCAACTATGATATGAGCTGCCTTTGGATATCTGCTCTGTTGAAAGATTATGGTGCTGTGTAAGTAATCTAATGATATGCTAGCATTAGCATTCAGTGGAATGCAAACAGCTGTGACTATAACAATAGCAAACTTTTGAGGAAGGTAAATGGGCCTGCATTGAACTGTCAGGCACTTCAAATCATGAGAACAGTGACTGTTTATGATTTTGACATTAGTGCAACAGTTGTGGACTGCAGACTACATCTGACGAGTCAAACTATGTAGGAAGTGAAAAGATTTAGAGAGGTGGTGAGCCAACTGTATAATGATTTTGGTGGATGTCGCCTCCAAAATATGAAAACTATTGAAATAACTGCTCTTTAAATTGTTTAGACAAAAATGAAACCTTCATGAAGCTAAGACTTACTGCATAACTGATGCATTAGACCGCATTAGTTTCAACAAAAGGGTAACTCACAAAATCTGCTGCAGATATTAAAAACTAGGCACTGCTGAAAATGAAATCACAACTGCTACATCTGAATGAGTGTGGTAAACACACAAATGGTTTGTTCAGAGCGGAATGAACAGGGTGTCCCAAACAATTTGACATCATTTCATCACCTAATAATTTCTTTAAAATTTCTCTGCTCTTTTTGCTCAAAAAAGTGGAATCATTTTTATTTCTTTATTATTATTTTTTATAGCATGCATTTTCTTTCTGGGGAGTTAAAGGACTGGTCTGTATCCCACCACTTCCCACATGTAGAAGAACTCATGGAGAGAATCACTGAGGCTCTGGAGAACGTTACACACGACATGCTGCAGCGAGTGTGGCAGGAACTCCAACTCCGACTTGATGTGTGCCGCGTCACAAGGGGTGCACACATTGAATATTTGCAATAACTTTGGAACATTGTAAAATTACCATCCTCCAGAATTTTTCATTTGAAATTGGTAGAATAAAACATTTTGTGTCCAAAATAAATCCTATTCAGCATCACTTCTCCTGACCATGTAGTCACTCTGACATGGACATCTCAAATGTTGTCAGTTTTTTTTGGGACACCCTGTATAATAATGCTTTTTTGTCTTTATAAGAATCAGTAATAGTCACTGTTATGACATGCAGAACAATTTTTTATCTGCATGCTTTTATGGACAAAGGGTAAATAAATTATTAAAGCTTCAGTGTATTGTGGGTTTTGTTTTTTTTTCAGAGCCAGATTTGAGCTACTCTGCTCCTCACTCCTCAACAAAAGCATCCAGCCAATTCAACTACTGCTGGAGAAGGCAGGACTTTCTGCCAGAAACATTAACAAGGTATGTTTTCATTGAAATTTCACAGTTGTAGTTACAGCTGTTGCTATTATTTAGACAACAGTTGCCTTTTTTATGATAGGGAATTCTGTGAATTAAAAGAACGAGTCAGCGATAATAACCTTTAATCCATCAAAATGCAAGATGCTTTTCAGATGTAGAATATGTATGTTTCAGGTGGTCCTTTGCGGTGGTTCAGCCAGGATCCCTCGTCTACAGCAGATGATGCGTGAGATGTTTCCTGATGTAGAGCTTCTCAGTTCAGCACCTCCTGATGAGGTGATTGCTGTGGGAGCAGCCCTGGAAGCAGGCTTACTGGTTGGCAGCGATGGCTTTGTCCTTGAGGAAGAATCTGTCACCGTGGATGTTTCTGCCGCTGACATACTAATCAAGGTACACTTGTCAGAACCTCACAGTATATTCTATATAATTTTAAACACTGACAATATCAACTAGAAAAGCACTCAGAGACCGCAATACTCCACCAAACCTGCTCCTTGGCATTGTCAGAAATGCAGCAGATTTTTGTAGAAATGTAACATTTATTATTGATAATCAGAAATCACAGCACTATAGAATGTGGCCATTTAATATAGATGTACCCACAAATAAAATGACCTTTTGCTGAGCACAGGCGTGTGTTATACATGTCTACGTTACGTATGGATACTGAATCGCATGACCTAAATATGTGTAAATTACTCTTATAAAAGTCTGTTGATTAGTTCATCACTTTTGGCAAGCCTTTGTTTTGCTAGTGTCAAAATAACCATTCCCATGCTTTTATTTTGAAGGTGTATTTTTTAATATTATGGGTGTTTTTTTTTGGCACCAGTCCCGCGGCACAGGAAGTGATTATCTAAGAAGCGGGCTCTTGACATAAGGAAGACGCTGCCAAAAAGTCTGAAAATTCACATGAAGATGGAAGGAAAACTCCCCCACAATTCAACCAATTGTTTCTTGTATCATTTCTGATGGCTGAGTCCTGATAAGTCAGTAGTAGGATCAATCGTGTGATCATTGGCAGGCAGCTGACGTAGCGTTCACTTGTCATGGTTACAGTGACGCTGTGCCGCTATCTCGCAATGGAAAATCTTTAACAAATTTGTGTATCCAGACTATAAGCCGCATCACTGCCAAAATCTAATGAGATGCTCCTCGTGTCGTTTCTAACCTTCCCTGAAAATTTCATCCAAATCCATTTTTCAGTAATGTTACACATGGACAGACAGACAGATTCACAGACAAACATACACCGATCGTCACATAACTCCATTGCATTCCTTGGCGGAGTAATAGTCTTTATGTTTGGAAGTGCTAAGATGTAAATGTTTTTATTCTAAGTGGGTTTAACTCCCAATATCAATGTTGAATTTTATATATCATTTTAACAGAAGACAAATCATTTAGAATTTTGCATGTGCTTAATGTAAATGTTTTTAATTCTCTAAGTAGGTCTGATTCATTATACATGTATATCCATCAACCACAATGTTAAAATCCCTAGCAGGTCATCCAAGTAACTGGCATTGTTCATCTTGTTACAATGCGTGGCTCTGCTGGGAAACCTTGGGTCCTGGCATTGCTTGGGATGTAACCTCACTACATACCATCAACTGAAACATTGGTGTAGTACACCCTCCTCCATGGGAACAGCACTCCCCAGCACCAATGGCCTCCATAAGATGGACAAGGCGCTCAGACACCACATGTAATTTATAGGACCCAAAGGATCTACTGCCAACATTCCAGTGCACCCCTGGCAGTTCCATGTCAATGCCCCAATTATTCATAGTGGTTTTGGCATCATGAGTGGAATCTACACAATGTTAGACCAGTGGTTTTAATGTTGGTATATATAATATGTAAATCATGTTCTTTTCTGTCTGGCTTGGTGGTGTGTTGCAGGAGGTGGATGAATCTGGGGCTGAGATTTTCACTCCTCTCCTTCCATCTGGCACGCCTCTTCCTGCCCGCAGACATCACGTCCTGAGTGGAAGTGGGAAGCAGTCCTCCCTCGGTTTGGAGATTTATCAGAGACTTGTCGTGGAGCAGCCAGAAAAGCTATCTAAGGTATAGAAAATAACTAACCCTAGATGGAATGTCAGACCATTCCTACTACTAATAGTACCTGGCACTGATGAGTAGTGATGGCTACCACAACCTGGTATTAAACAGGCTTCAGAGTTGAATCATTAAACTCTGTTACCAGTTTTACTGTTGCTACTAGACAAATTCAGAAAATAGTTTTTCTCTTTATTATTGCTACACAAACACAGTTTTGCACATTTTACCCTCTGACAGTTTCTAATTTGTGTAATACGCATTTTTACTGTCTTTCAACCCAGAAGAGAATCTTCTGTGTCAAACTCTGTGTGCAGGTGGTGGGGCCAGCTCTTTCTGAAATGCTGCAGCTCGGTGCAGCACATACACACTTTCTTAGTGGCGGAGAGAAGTAAACGTTCAAAACTGTGGTTACACTTCACGAGAGTTGATGCTGACAGTTCTCATTCCCACCAGTGCAGTGCAGCAAGTCATTCAGGTGGAATGGTTGAACTATGGTCAGTCTGTACTAGAGATGAAACGATGACTGTTTTCTCTGCTCATGGGAAGCAGCACATGGAGATAAAATCACTTGGTTTCATCTTGGACAATTCTGACATTAGAGCACTTGATTTCTTTTCAGTCTGAGAGCACTGCAGCCACTGAGCAGCATCTGGCTGGCTGGTTTGTCCTGGTGCTACCAGTAAAAGCGTTAGTCTGGAGCCCTGACAGCCAGTGTGGTTACAGGTGTTTTTCTTGTTTATTCTGAGGCTACTGGAAAAGGAACTATATTCACATACACTAGTCAGACTAACCAGATGTAGACTGAGGGTATAAGCCTGCCATTGACTTCTTATTTCAGATATCTTTTTCCTGTCCTTCTGCTGTCTGCAGGACTAGACTAAGCATTACCAAAATGTATGTCACTCTGCTCTACAGTAATACAGCAGATAAACTCTCATCAATAAAACCAGTTAATGTTATAATTTCCAAACTCGGTTGTATGAGCAAAACCTCTCTGGTTCTATCTGCCTTTTTCAGCTGGTGTTGGCATTGCTGCAGCTATGCGTTCTCTCCGCTACACAGCAGCCACTCAGATGTATTAAACAAGTAAATCTATATTGAATTCTATTCATTTATACAGCACCAAATCATAACACATGCCATCTCAGGGTAAGCATTTTAAGGCCATCGACTGAAGGACAGCAATGCCTTTTGAGCAAGCACTCAGTCAGTCAGCAGGGTGGAAAAACTCCTTTGAACAGGAACAAATTTCAGATAGAACCAGACTCAGGGAGGGCGGCTGTCTGTGTTGGCCGGTTGGGGTGAGGGGAAGGAGGTGAAATAAAGGTTAGGGTGAAAGGAGAGTAAAGACAGAAAAAAACTAGAAAAGCACTCAGAGAGCACAGTGCTCCGCCAAGGCTGCTCAGTTGACATATCATTTCCGATGGATGAACTCCTTAATAAAAAATGACCCTGTGCTGAGCACAGGCATGTGTTGTGCATGTGCACGTTATATATAGATACCGAATTGCGTATAAATTACTCTTATAAAGGTCTGTTGATCAGTTCATCACTTTTGACAAGCCTTTGTTTTGCTACTGTTAAAATAACCATTCCTTCCATGCTTTTATTTTGAAGGTGTATTTTTAATGTTATGGTCTTTTATTTTGTCACCATTCCAGCGGCACAGGAAGTGTTTATCTAAGAAGTGGTTTCTTGACATGTCGAAGACGCCGAAAAGTCGAAAAATTCATATAAAGATGAAAGAAAACGGTTCCAAGTTGTTGCCATCTAGCAAAGGATGTGTCTAAACTTAGAAGCACCTAGCTGGAATGGAGACGAGCGCTTACGGTGTTTCCTGAAGAAAGGAGTGAAGGACAGAAAGGTGAATTTGTGTTCAAAATAAGGCTGACAGCTGAACGTAAATAAAGGCTTTGTGAAACATCAGGAGCTTCACCATTGTCTGGCTGGGGTTTGCTACATTGCGGGACCTAAATATGCAGTGGGCGGCAGGAACTGATGGACTCAGAAGCAACCCACAGTTTAATCATTTGTTCTTTGTATGATTTCCAGCTGATAAATCACAGTCATTTTGTAGCAGGATCGCAATCGTGATCGTCAGTGGGTAACTGACACAGTGTTTACATCATGGTTACAGCGACGCAGTACCGGCTGCTATATCTCCCAATGGGAAATCTTTAACAAATTCGTGGATCCAGACTATAAGCTGCATCACTGCCAAAATCTAATCACTTGGTCCTTGTGTCATTTCTGACCTTCCCTGAAAATTTCATCCAAATCCGTTTGTCCGTTTTTGAGTAATGTTTCACACAGACAGACAGACAGACAGACAGACGAATGTACCCCAATTGTCACATAACTCTGCTGTTCCTTGGCGGAGTAATGAGCACCAAGAAACAATAAACACTGAGTAAGTTGCTCGAGCCAGTAATCACAGAACAGAAACATGCAGCTCCAGAGCTAGAGAGGTGCTCAGTGCATAATGAGAAGTCACAGACCTTTGCAGCCAATCATTTGGCATTCCTGAGTTACAGGAAGAGGTCTCTGTGGATCAGGCTCATTCTGGTGAAAGCCAAGGACACTGAACAGCAATTTAAGTCAGGATTTAGGGAAGCACCAGTCTAAAACCTCAATTTTAGCCTGATTTAGCTATTTCTTTACCACTTTTGATGTGTGTTTGCAGTCATTTCTTGCTGGAACGCCCTACTGCATTCAGGCTGATGATTTTAGGTTTTCCTGAATAATGTGGAAGCAATCTTTCTTTTTCGTTATTCTGTTTACCTTGTCTTCTCCAAACATATTGCTGGTCATTCTGGCCAAATAGCTCATTTTTTTTTTTCATTTGACTACAGAATGTTCCTTCAGAAAGCTTTTTCTTTGTCCATGTGATCGGCAGCAAAATTCAGTAGAGCTTTAAGGTGTCGTTTCTGAGGTGGCAGCCTCTCGGACCATGGCAATATACACACACTCAGCTGTAGACATTGATACCTGTTTCCAGCAGCTTCTAATTCATAGCAGAAATATGGTTGACCCTTGAACAGTCTGACCAAAAATGTAAACTTTTTGAATTGAAAATGCAATCTAAAGCGATATTGAGTTTAAAAAGTAAAGGGTGCGGCATACTTAACGGATTGACGATTTGAATGTGAATACCTGCAGTTCATGCCGAAAGAATTGACAATATATACGGTAATTCTCTGTAAAAGCAGGAAATACCGTAAGCTGTAAATAGCAACATACTGTAGCAGGTTTATAGAAATGTGTTGAGAATTTGTCTGTATCTATAAAAAGGGAAACTGATAGAAAAATGAATGATGAATTACTATAATTGATCATTTACTTTGACCATTTTTTCTGCTGATTTGTGTGTACAATGTACAGATTGTCTTTAGAGACCTGCAGCCCAGAGAAGAGAACCACAACATCGACGTAGTGGTGACTATGAAAAGGTATGTTCCTTGCCGGATCAGTGCATGGGCCACTTCATGAGATAGCTGTGATATCACTGTTTCTGTGTGTTTCAGGGATGGATCCATTCATGTTTCCTGTGTAGAACAGACAACTGGAAAGTCAGAGGTCATCACCATAACAGCAGCATCATGAAGCCACAGATCCACAGTCAGAACCATATTTTGGCAGTGTTGTTGGTGCAGTTTTGTTTTTTGTTTTTCACTCAATAAACATAGCAAACTCAAACTAAAAAGATATATATATTACCTTGTGGATTTCTGTACATTCTTAGAATAATGGTGAATGCAAGTACCTACTTATTTCCAGTCGGTGTTTCAAAATTCTGTACAAAAGGGTTTGACATTGTAGACTTATCTGTTAAACGCTACCATCAGGAAAGCATCTGATAGGTGCAAAATGTATTCAGCTTTCAGAAGTGTTTAAAGAGGCGCCAACCGGCTGCCAGACGCCCCTAGTAGTGACCGTAATGTTTCAATAGAGGCAACAATATTTAGTTTGCCATGGCTGAATCAGTGTGGCTGTCAACATTTTATCTTAATAAAAGTCACTCATAACTCACAAATGCTGCATGTTTAGCCAGAGGCAGCAGGGTAGTGCAATGATTAGTACTGTCGCCTCACAGCTAGAAGGCTCCTGGGCCTCTGTTGGAATCTTTCTGTGTGAAGTCGACATGTTCTCACTGTGCCTGCGTGGATTCTCACCAGATACTCCGGCTTCATCCCACTGTCCAAAGACATGCTGAGGTTAACTGGTGATTCTAAATAGGCCACAGGTGTAAGTGTGAGCATCCCTGATAGTCTTTCTCTCTGTGACGGCCTTGTCATAGACCGCAGACTTAGAGTGAACTCTGCCTTCACTCTAAGTCAGCTAGGATAGACTCCCAACACCTACACTCCCGTCCAAAAATACTGGAATAGAATAGTGCTCAATGTCTATGTTCAGTTTCAGATTTGGGTTTTGCTGTGCAGACTGCATCTATAGCTAGAGGTGTAACCAACATGGAAACCAGAGAGCTGTCTATGGGTGAAAAACAAGCAATTGTGAAGCTGAGAGAAGATGGAAAATCAACCAGTCATTCCACAAACATGGGCCATAATCAGTACACCCATTTGGAATGTCCTGAAGAAGAAATAAACCACTGGTGTACTCAGTAACAGATGTTGAACAGGTAGAACAAGGATAACAGCAGCAGTTGACGACAGAAACATTGTGAGAGCTGTAAAGAAAGACTCTAAAACAACTGTTATTGATCAACAACAACCTCCAGAGGACAGGAGTGAAGATATCACAATGTACTGTTGGCAGAAGAGTTCAAGATCAAAAGTACAGAGGCTGCACCAGAAGATCAAACCAATCACGAGCAAGAAGAACAGGAAGGCCAGACTGGAATTTTCCAAAAAAGTACAGAGATGAGCCTCAGAAATTCTAGGAAAAAGTTTTATGGACTGATGGGACAAAGATGAACCTTTATCAAAGTGATGGAAAGGCTAAAGTTTGGAGAAATGTTTGATCCCAAACATACAAGCTCATCTGTGAAACAGTGGAGGTAATGCCATGGCTTGGGCTTGCATGGTTCTTCCGGGACTGGATCATTCATTCATTCATTCAGCATTTAGCCTTTGTGTGAAAGATGGTGTGGTGTGAATATTTTTACTTTTGACTTACAGATTGCAGTTCTCAGGAGTTTTACTACAAGAAGGAAATGTCACCATATGGCTTATGTGCTACACTGGCTTTCAGTAAGTATTAGAATTAATTTGACATTAATACTCATTTTAAGGACCTGCATGGTGTGACACCCCAGTATCTGACTTATTTGCAAACTGTGAATTGGGTGGAGTGCTCAGGTCATCTGGAACAAAACGTGTGGTTATTTCTCAGGTCTACTGATAAAACTGTGTTGTACCTTTCTGCTTCAAGCTGCCGGAACAACCTACCAAATCGCATTTCACATGCTCCACCACCACCAAACTTTTTGAAACCAAACTAAAAGCATCTTTAAAGCTGCACTTTAGTGGTCTGGTATGTCATTCTTCATAACCATTGCCAATCAGCACATTGCATCAAGCACACGGAATAAAGATGTGAACATTTTTGCTAGAATGTGGCACACCTTTAAAAAATTGTTCAATGTTACATATTCATGATCTGGACTGTGTACATTAAAATAGTTGTTGGAGATGGTTGCTCCTGACAGCTACATTATAGGAGTTTGGGGATTTTTGACCTCTGGCCACCAGTAACTTTCAGTGCACGTAAGGTGTATGAATGTTTTATTTGGATAGATCATCCTTTCCTAGGTGAACTTCAGAGAACAAGATATCATGTGTGGATTGTCAGGATTCTCTTTTAGCTTGAGGGTGAAATATGTAGTGTTTTGCATGGAGCCGTCTCTTTTCCTGTGAGTGTTTCCCAGTAGAAATGACAGAAAAAAAGTTTTTTCTTGAAATATTTATATAACTATATTTCAACATGATATGCGTTTTTAAGGAGTGTATCATGACATGTATTATTGTAAATCCATCCTGTCTGCCTTCATTTAATGCTTCCTAAGGATGGACTATATAATATCAGGAATTACAGACAGGATGGACAGAGTCTTTGGGTTCCAATAGCACTTCAGTCATGATAGAAGTGAACATGTGTGTGTCAGGTAACATCTGATGCTCTGTATATAGAAAACACAACAAAAACTACAGCTTTATCCGTGTAGTTCACATTTCCATTCTAATGCTGATATTTCAGAAGATTTAGCACAATCTCCATTGTTGTTTGGCCTTTAACATCCATGCTCCGGAACAATTCGACACTTAAGGATCTTCAGGTAGTTCTGGACCTTGTTAGAATCTCGGCGAAAGCAGTAGAGAAGATCATAGTCTTTCATGAGGCGCCACTCAGCACTGTCAGATGCCAGCAAAGCCTCAGGAGAAGCCAGGTTGCTGACAGAGTTACTTATTATTCCCAACATCTGCATCTAAAGCAAAAAGGACACACATAAGCATGGCATCTTCCAACCACTACTACTCATTTTTCAGAAAGAAGACATGTCATGGTTTTTAAATATATACAGATTCTGGAAAAGAACAGGTACATTCACTCAAATGAGGTCTAAATATCATATTCTTTATAGAAATCTTTTATGTCTTGATTTTTACTTAATATGTATTTCACTGGTTTAAATATGCAATTACAAAACAGAATCCATACATTTCACAAGAAATATAAACTGTAACCATACTCATACTAGACATTTCATGACCCCAGAAGACGGGGAGAAGAAAGTCTCAATGACTGCTCTGTACTTACAAATGTTAACAGTATATCACCCCAACATTTTAAAACTCTTGCTACAAAATAGAAAATTTGAGAACACAACAAAAGCACAGTCATAGAAATAATGATGTCAACTAAACATACGTTACTAAGTTTATTTTACAGTTTTTCAGCTTATAGCAAGTCATACCATTTCAAGACATGTTGACAATGGCTTTGAACATTTGGTTTAATTAGTATATAATTCTTCACTAAGTTTTCAATGTTATCTGTTGCTTTCCACTAAAACAAAGAAATTAGGCAGTAAGTGTGGTCTATTTTCTTCTGTGCTTGGCTAGAGCCAAACAATAAGTCAACTGAGACTGAACGGTGCACCTGGGGTTTGTTGTGTGACATAAGGACCTTTTCCTTTTCATTTACTTTGATTATGCGACCTGACAATGAACTATATTTTACTGAGGTAGAATGCAATCACACATTCAGAGCTTTGCGACTACAAAGTACTTTACAATCTGTCCTTTAGTTAGATTATGTTCATTTTGTCATTTCTTATTATAGAATAGTGTTACTTTTAAACTGACGACTAAACAAGGAAAGTATGATTTTACCTTGCTGACATGTTTCGACTGCATCTGCAGTCTTCTTCAGAGCGTCATCTGATATGTGAGGATGTGACCTTTTTATCACGTGGCCGATCTGACAGATCTGTCAGAATTTGTCATCACACGTCAGATGATGCTCTGAAGAAGACTGCAGATGCAGTCGAAACATGTCAGCAAGGTAAAATCATACTTTCCTTGTTTAGTTGTCGGTTTAAAAGTAACACTATTCTAAAATCTGTCATTTACTCATTCATACACACCAAATGCAAACTCACATACCCACACACATGCCTGAGAGAGAGAAATTCCCAGCTGAACAGAGGCAGAGGCCATTACAGCATGAACTTAAATTGTATCTGTAGAGATGTGAAAATGAGGACCACTACGAAAGCTTTTTGATTACACAATATATAAAATAAATGTACATTTAGGTTTTACTTAAAAAAATAATGCAAATGTTCTTTCACAGACTAGTCTAATTTTCCTGTTGAAATTAATGTTTTTATTTGTACTAAGCTTACTTCTATCTCAACTGGAATGTGGTGTTTCAAAAAATAGAGCTGCCTTGCAAGATGTCCGCCTGCCACCATGAGCAACTTGAGGTTCAGTGTCTTACCCAAGGACACTTCGAAACGCTAACCTTAACATTTGTGGACAGCACACTCTACCACCTGAGAAATATAGACATACAGTACCTTCTCAACCACTTTCTGTACACCTTTGCGTAGCTCATGCACCATGTCACTCATTTCAAGAGATTTATTGGAGCTGAAGTTATTAAAGTCATGGTGGTGAGCCATGCTCTGGTGGAAATGCCACAAAGGATCTCTCCATGCCACCAGGAGCTTTAGAATCACCTCCGTCAGTTCTTCTCTCTGCAGTGATAACAGGACAGGCGAACAAATAATACATTTAAAAGACAGTTCAGACTGTCCTTCAGTCGTTGCAGTTGTGTGTCTACATTCATACCACTGATAGTTTTTTGGAATAGTAGAATGATGTGAAAATAAAAGTGAAAGGACACAATAGGAAAAAATTAGATTTAAGTAATGTAGATGGTACATAGAAACTTTGGGAAATTAAAAATGTTTTCAACATCCATATGGTGACTTGTACATGAAAACAAATGGAAGGAAAATATAAAGGATGAGAGAATTCTCTATTCTTATTGTAAATATGGACAGTTGATACCAATAAAAGGAGATGACTATTAGAAAGGTTAATTCACCGCCATTCTCTGAGCATTCTCTTTGCCATTTGGGGTAAGGATGGATGACGTGTGACAGTTGCGACTGACCCGGCCAATCTGATTCTTACTGGGCAGGAAGTAAAGCTCCTGACAGGAGAAACATGAATGAAATATCGGAGGTCAGGTGTCATCTAAATGTCAGCCGTAGCTTGAGTACAGAAGTGGTGAATGAAATAGTAGAATGGCCTGCTATCTACGTGCGTGCTTGTGTGTGTGTGTGTGTGTGTGTGTGTGTGTGTGTGTGCGTGTTGTGCCTTATTGCCTGTTTATTAAGTACATTAAGTCAAGCTAAGTCAGTCTAACAAAGGTAGAACTTCGAGAGAATTTAATGAGGTGTTGATTCATTCCATTATTTTGTCCAACCCATGTAGATACATAAGAGGTAAAATAATGTAAACATCCTGTAAAGTTTAACAGGAAAACAGACAACATCCTCCCAAATAATCATACCAGTTCAGAAATTTGATCACTAACTGAACATTAAGGTAAAGCCGGACAGCAGAAGTATTGCATTTTACTATTATAATAGACTGACTAGTTTTTGCTGGGTGTACCTATTAACTGGCAATTAAGTGTATTTATGCAGTTTCCTGGTTGAGCACTATGTATAAAAATGTTACATCATGTTAAAGGAGCATCTACGAAATCTCAGCATAACACTTTCAGGTTGAACAAACAAACTTATTCATTGATAATTCATTTATTAGAAAAGTATTCTCAGGCTGTTTGCATGAGGAGACTTACAAACTCGGAGTGGAGGTCATTTGAAATGCCATGCATCCTGGCTGAGTGCTGAATGACCCGGTCAAACAGGTTGGCCAGGGAGAGAACATGGCACCCAGCCTGGGCATTGGTGCAGAGGGGTGCTGCATCCACAGTGGTCAGCTTGCCACAGAACCCCAGACAGACCAGCATCGCCCACAGAGCACAGACTAGGAGGAACCAAAGACAACGGAAGATCAAGAAAATAAATATGAAAAGAAAACATTGATGAACGGAAAAAATCCAAAATTCACAAGTCTGCAACCTGAATTAGATCTGAGTCTTTGAAAAACAGTCCCACTGAAAGTGTGGGCTTTTAAATAAACAGGATGAAAACCCAAGAATTAAATTAAATAAAGACACATGTTAACATGGAGTCATTGTTTGGAGAAAATGGATGGGTTAATAGGAAGAGAACAGTAAGATATGTCCAGAATGACAGTCCTTCCTGTTGGTTCCTTCATGCAAAGCTCTTAAATACCTGCCTGATCGGATGTTTCCTGGCATCCTTCAAGATGCGGTGGGGTTCCTGTCTTGTCTTACAGTGGAGAGCGTAGAAGTGTTTCTATTCAAAGACCCCAGAAGTTTCGAATGAGGGTCGCTGACTGAAAATTTCCCTTTTACACTTTGATATCAAGGAGAAGGAGGGAGAGAGAGGGTGGGGCAAGAAGTAAAACTGGCCACTTCTACCTACCGTGCTACTCTGTCTGTCTGTGTGTGTGTGTGTGTGTGTGTGTGTGTGTGTGTGTCAGTGTGCACGGGTGAGTCAAAGAGAATATTATGATGAAGTAACCTTAAGTATCCTGCAAGGGTGATGACATCATCAAACTACAACGTCATTCCCATGGAGCTTCTGGCTGTGTAGCAGTTGACGCTACACTAGCTGACAGTGGGTGAGTTGCTCCAGTACCTTTTATTAATATTTGTATGTAATACAGACAAGACATTTTAGACAGTTTAATAAAAGGTCATAGTAAGATAGGAGCTAAATACGAGCTCAGAATCACACCAGACGGCAGCAGTTAATGAATTTTATTATGTTCAACAAGTCAGAAGAATAACATCAGATACTTGTAGATGCGATCAGTTTCTCTCTATTATAGGCAATTAACCTGTCACCTGTTAGTCAGCTATAATCAGTTGGCTAATAGAAGTATGACAGAAAACGTAAAAGGTTATGAATTCCAAGGACAGTGTTTGTTCATTGAAGAAGCTGTGTAAAATTTGAATACCTTGACACACAGTGCTTAACAAGTTTATAAGACTACCACCCAGTGTAAGGTTTTTGCCTCCTCTGCCCTAAATTAACACTATCGCCCCTGCTTGAGTTCTACCTGTCTTCCTCAGATTTTTGCATTTAGTTTTGGAACTTTCTGATGCCTTTACCTGCTCCCTGTTTTTTTTATAATATGTCTTTGGTACTTAAGTTATTTTTGAATTGGCTAGGAATAAAGGTCACTTTTTGCTTCAAACCTGCTTTTGCATTCACATTTGGGACCTCTTCTCAGACATCCAGGGACTCAGCGTTCCCATTCTATCTTCAGGGCTAAAGACGACAGAAGGACCAGGCTCTCTTTCAGTGATGATTTAACAATGGAAATCATTGAAGATAAGTTTCTTTGGCACCTTTACAGATACAATGAATCTAACTTCTACATCCACCCTTCTGGTCCATTAGCCTTGCTTCCAGATTGATCTGGAGCTTTAGTATGTTCTGTGTTCTATGCCTTGTATGCTTTCCTTTGCCTCAACAAATCTTTCTTCGCACTTGTCTCTCTAATTAATTTCTTCCTTAACTTCCCTTGGTGTGTCACTGCTCTCTATGATGGCATGGATGTGCGTATGTTTCACTCAGTGCAGGTTTCAGCAACGATCAGATGCTGGGGCTCCACGTGACACAGCTGCACGTTTACAAGCACACTTGCATATACATGGAGAAGTAGTGTTGTTGGGCAGATACTCTTGTGCTGTCATTTTACGACTGACCTGCAGAGTAACAGGGTGACTATCAGATTCATACATGGCCACAGGCCAGCACCCTCACAGACTTTGGCCTTTTACTCCATATTTACAGCACAATAATTTTCATCATGAAGACTGACCAGCAACGCAAGCTACCATATGTGGTAGTATGGGGTTTGGTTTATCTTTTTAAGAGCTATATATTCAATTGATAACTTTGATGGTAAAATCAGCACTGTCACCTGATACAACGGTAAAGTTGGGATTTATTTAACTGTCAAAATACATCTGACATAGTGTATGCATGATTTATTTGTGACCCTAAAAATTGTACACCACCAGTCAAAAGTTTGGACACACCTTCTCATTCAGTGGTTTCTATTTAGTTATTTTATACATTGCTGATTATTTATTTATTTATTTTTTTAAAAAAAACAAAACAAAAAAACAAACAAACATAGTTTTCATTTAATCCAAAGCTCCAACATGAAAGCCTAAAAACACAGAATACATGATGTTCTGGTAGAGGGATCAAAAATAGCAGTTACAATGGATTTCAGTGGGGACATTTTATTTTTAAGGTCCTGGTTGTAGCTTTTTTGCACACACTGTAACACTGATGTATTTTGTGAGCTGAGGACCCCAAATACACACCTTTACCAAATTTAATGCTAAATATATTAAACACAACCAAAATTATCTAAAACCTGAACATGAAAAGGATTTTTAAAAAAAAAATCCTAACGGGCACACGAAGGTTAATTAGTTAAAGTTATTATGGTAACTTGCTTTACATTACCATCATTGAAGCATTCCCTTCATTTTATTGCTCTGTTGTTTCGCCTCCAGCTTCTTGTCAGTTGGACTGTTGTTCAATGACTGCATACTAACAGGATGTTGTTGAGGCTGGAGACAAATGGGAGTGGGAGACAAATTCAGAAAGTTAAAGGCAGTGGCTTTTAGTTGGTATGTTCACATTCACACTCTCAGCACTGTTATGGTTGCACTGTGAACAAAAACTTTTTGTTCATAGTAGCTGCTTGCCAGTAACTTTATTTCATAAAACTAGTATTCATATTGTAATTGTTGCCCTTGTCATTGCTCATCATCCATGGAGCAATAGTTTTACCACTGATCTATCTCTTGTGTGTAAAGCAAAACACCTTTTTTTGTTTAAAGGGGATTTCTCCTGCTTTAATAAGGGCCTTTCTCATCTCGCATAGGTCAGACTATAATATTTAGCTCTGTATTTGCATTAAACAATGCAGTATCACACTGGAGATTTGAGTATAACTGCTAGCTAACCTGCTAGCAGTGAAAGCTTAAAGTATCTCTTGTGGGTTTGCCAAAGAAATATTTTTACCCGGAGTGGACAAAGCAATAGAAAATGCTGTTTTAACGTTAAAGTCAGAACTCTTAACATTAACACTAGCCATTTACCTAAATTGTACTGCTTTGACTAGCTACCAACACAATAAAGTGTTTAGCTTGTTTAGCTACTTAAGCTAATGGCTGTCATTTTGGCTAAACACAAACCACTATTAAACCTGGAGCAACAAGCTCCCGCAAAAATACCTAAATCATTACAGTAATGTCAGTAACATTAACTTTTACAAACTGTGATATCATTAGCGAATGTAGGTTACTTCAGTATCATTGACAGTATTACTTCCTTAAAGTCAGATCTCTTGACATTAACACTAGCTTTTTTATTTTTTTTTATAAAATCCAATGCTTTGACTAGTTACCAACACAGCAAAGTGTTTAGCTTGTTTAGCTACTTAAGCTAATGGCTGCCATTTTAGCAAAACACAAATCACTAAATTGTAAATTTGTAGCAATAAGCTACCAGAGCAATATTTAAATCATTCGAGTAATGTCAGTAATGTTATCATTATTTATCAACTGTTATAGAGTTTGCAGATGTAGGCTTTAACAGTGTTTTTAAAACTTCTATCGTCTGTTTGAATTGAGCAAATTCTTCTTCATGTTTTTTTTCTGTTGGTTTACTTGTGAATAATTCAGCCACTTAATGTTAGAATGGATGTTGTAGCAACAATTTCAAATAGGTTAACATGAAATTAAATAATGCATTTTAAATGACACATACAAGCATAGAGAGGCGAGGTCCTTCCGCTTTTGGTGTAACTCATGAAGCCTGATCTAAGAAAACATATTTACTGAAGTCAAACTGAAAGATAAATAATAAGGGGAAAGGTGAAATACTTTTCAGTGGTTCACAAATGCATGTTCACTGTCTGGTTATTTGAAGACAAAGCATTGACGTTATTTATGCTCTTTAATTTGTTTTTTATTTGTTTGTATTAATATATCAAACTATAGTGTCCCATTTTGCCAGCAGTGCCTGTAAAAAGTGTTTTTAGGACATATTGTGTTTGAGATTGATTCATCAAATGTGTGTTTAATTTTTTTTTCTGTATAGTGTAGTAAGGGGATTAATGTTAGGTAACATAGGTTAATATAGAACTGTTCTGAATTGACAATTGGATGCTGAGGAAATATTATAATTCTGTAAATTGTTCCAGAATACTGATTTTTGAGCAAATATTCTATTTTACCAATACTTGCCCTATTTCATAATAATATTTGATCATATTTTATTAGCATTTTGAATATTTCACTATCCTGTGAAAAGCTATTTCAGTATAATTGCCAATATTATTTCTTAGTTATTTGTTTTTCTGCTGCCGTTGCACTGCTGTTTACAGACTTTAATATCCTCATTCGCTGTATTTTTTTTTTATTGGTAGCAATTGACACTATGCTGCATTTTTCTCCTCCGTGCACTTTTAAAATCATAGTATGTTTTACAACTTGTGCATTTTATGTCTTTCATCTGTGTTTTTTATTTGTACTGTGGTGGTGGTCACGTGAATCATATTTATATGTTATTGCTGTTGTACTAGGCACTGCATTTATTCTCATGCTATTGTCATTTTCTGAGCAATATCTTTCAATCTGACAAACATCAACCGTATGAAGGACTGGAAAAGAAAAGGTAATTCTCTCCTGCAGTTGACTCTATGGAGTCACAGGAGTGCCACAATAATATCTAAATAAATAAATAGATAAGGAAATAAGTGTGTAAATATAAAGACAAATAAATAAATAAATAAGGAAATAAATGCGTAAATGTAAAGACAAATAAATAAATAAACAAGGAAATAAATGCATAAATATAAAGAGAAATAAATAAAAGAATAAATAAATAAATAAATAAAAATGTCAACTTTGTCTTTGCTTTTCCCTTTTCTCTTTTTTTCCTTTAATTTTTCCATTTTGTCATTGTCTTTTCCTTTTGTCAGTGCCTTTTCCTTTTGTCATTGCTTTTTCCTCAGTCCACCAAGTAAAAAAAAGACAAAAGCCTTTGCTTTCACTTGGTGGACTGAGCTGTCAATCAAATGGCTCTGGGCGGGGCTTTCTGTCCAGAGTAGGTAGTGTACCTGATCACAGGATTCCTGCCTGAAGTGAATCAATGTCACTGTGGCGCTTCAGCTGATTCTACCAGCAGACACTGAAAGGACTCTGATAGGATAATAAATGTAAAAAGACAATGACAAAATGGAAAAAATAAAAGGAAAAAAGAGAAAAAGGAAAAGCAAAGACCAAATTTACCTTTTTATTTATTTATTTATTCTTTTATTTATTCTTCTTTAGATTTACATGTTTATTTCCTTATTTTTAACAGATTTGTTTATTTATTTCTCTTTATATGTACACATTTATTTTCTTATTTACTTATTTCTCTTTATATTTACACATTTATTTATTTATTTATTTTTTATTTCTCTTTATATTTACACATTTATTTATTTATTTATTTATTTATTTATTTATTTATTTATTTATTTATTTATTTGTTTGTTTGTTTGTTTGTTTGTTTGTCTTTTATTGTGACACTCCTGTGACTCCATATATGTTTGACATCCCTGGTAAAATAATCGGAGTAGATGAGTCGAGGTGGTGACGTGATCAAGGACGCCGGTGTTCTGATTGCACGTTAACGATGCCTTCTCCCATTCTCACGAGTCCCTACTTCCAAGTCTGTACTTGCAAAGTACGCAAGTACAGACTTGCACAACGGCCGCGAAAAAATGCCGACGTTAGAAGTTCGTTAATTAGTTCAGCTAATTAGTTCCGTGTACCTTTTGCTCCGTCGCTCGCGTCCGTCTTGTCACGCCTCCGCCCCACTATTTGAGAAACACTGGTCTAAAGGCAAATCGGATTTGAGTTATGTCCGTTGTTCATGCACTTTCATGTTTAGGCAATAGTGATATAATTAACTTAAATAACAGAATTGTTTGCTCTCAGTTTGAGAAAATATTTATTGAATACGGTCACTTTGAGTGATTTTAGTTAGCAGAATTCTGAATTAAAATAAAATAAAATATTTATTTTTAAAGGAATCTTCTTATGTGTAGCATAAACTGACTTATGGACTGATGCTTCGGTGCCGACGTGGCCATAGTAAGGCAAAGATGGCCATGTTTTTGTAGCCCCGCGTACCCCGTAAACTGTGCTGGTGGAACAAAGGTGGAGCAATAATTACTAAACAGCAAGGTAGACACGTGTATCAAATGTATGTTTTTTAAAATCACAAATGGACGAGGACTTAATAAAAGAATATGGGCATACAGTGCTGCGTAAGCACTCCAGGAGACAGTGACCGGGCTGCGTGGGTACTAGAAACGAGCGCCTCCTCCTAGCAGTGGGTGACAACAGTGGAGAAGGAAAATGGCTGCACCCATCACAACACCGCAAGAGAACATCATGGAAGTGACAGATTACTTTGTAAAACCTGCTTACACAACCAGACAAAGTACGGAATCTTTCTCAGCAGATTCGGAGGAACTACAAGACTATGTAGTGAATTTTCTGGACAAACAAGTTGGCAGCGAAACGCAATTCCTGACGAATGTTGGCGACCTGCTGGAAAACCTGACAGCGGAGAACAGCGCACTGGAAGAGCAGGTGAACCAACAGCTTTGACATTTGTTTGAACATATATAAAGTCAGACATCCCTCTTATCGCCTCCTAAATTTACTAATACTTCGTGGAAACTCAATTTAAAGGAGATAGTTTTGCTCATTGTTTACGTCTAATAACGTCTCTGTAATTGGGCTAACTGTCTCACAGTGCTTTCTCTATAGACTATATGTACCTTCCAGATGATCGGTAGACTATTATTTTGAAGCCTGGAGTTGGGAACGTAGCCGTGATCATTTTGGACATTTGAACCCGGACGGGATTAGCAAGGGGCGGATCTGGCTGAGAACTCGAGCACACTAGGTCCAGCCATACGGTAGAGTCTAGTCAATCACATATTAGCCATGCCCTAAAACTATGTCACTGTCTGTTTTTCTCCAAATTTACTAAATGATCACCACGCTCTGTTAAATGATATTATTATTATTATTATTATTATTACTATTATTATTATTATTATTATTATTATTATTATTATTACTATTACCTTTATGTAACCAGGTTTGTCCCATTGAGATCCAAGATCTCTTTTACAAGAGAGACCTGGCCAAGAATGGCAGTACATGCAGTTAAAAACAACAGTTTTAACACACAATCACATTTAAACATAGACATAAAAATACAATTAATTAGTATTACAAGATTAATTAAAATAAAACATTTGCTCTCAATTAAAATATTTGCACTCAAAAAGCCTGGATATGAATGAATTGATCATAGCCTGAAATGCATTCAGAGATTCCAGACTTTGGAGTTTGAGCTGTAGGCCCTATTATTCCTGATTAAAAGAGAGAATAAATAAGATGCGATCGTCTCAAGAATAGCCTTATAAATCAAGACATAGTGTTTGAGCCTGCAGACTTGTAAAGAGGGCAAATTTACTTTAGACTACAAGACACAGTGATGTGTTGAAGCTCCACAGTTTGTAATAAATCTCAAAGCGCCATGATACACACTATCCAGGACGTGGAGGTATTGAGCGGAAACATTCATATATAACACATCACCATTAATCAATAATTGGAAGAAAAGTTGACTCCACCATTTTCAGTTTTTGGAAATAAAATCCAAGTAGAAGCTTCACCTTCTTTGCAATATGCTGAATATGTGCCTTAAAAGACAAGTGATCATCAGTCAAGAACCCCAGATATATAAAAGTAGATTCAAGTTCAATTTGTTGACCATGACTGGTAACAATGACAGACTAGCAATGACGACCACAGAGTCATTAGGAAATTCTTTACTGAGCTAGTAAGTGAGAAACAGAGTAGTATTCTCGTAGACTAGTAGACAGTTGAACATATTTTTTCAACCAGATGAGTTGAACGCACCTGTTATTAGAACCCATTTCCAACTTTCCTTCACTTTCAGGACTATAGGCTACATCCACTTTTTCTGTACAGTCTAAGTCAGAGTGTGTGTTTTGTGTGTATGGGAAAAGGTGTAATTATAGTCCCAGTCGCTGACTATGGCTACAATTACTTGTGTGGAATGGCACCAAAGCTACCTTTGTTTTTGTTTGTAGTTAAAGTGTGGTAAGTAATGTTAAAACAAACTAGAACATTTCAGAAGACTTTTGAGTGTGTCAATGCCACTGCTGCCAGTTGGTATGTCCTGCTATATTTATACATAAGGTTTACAAAGTACTGTTTGATGAGCTCCTTCACAGAGATTTTGTTTGGACAGTATAGCAAAGGGTGAAACCATGAGATTTTTTTTTTTTAAAGCTAACTAAGGACTCAGCTAAAGACACACACATATGTTAACTTTCTTCCTTTAGCCTTGTCAGAGTTTTGTTCCTTTTGAAAGAAAAAAAAAGCAACATGCGGCTGCTATAGATCCTTATACCACTGTTACCTGGGAAGAAACTCTTATTTAGAAGTTCAGCCCAACAGATATGGAGCCACTAAAAACACTATGGTTTACGGATCGTGATCTGGGACACGTTAGAACCTGTCTTTGCTTTGTTAATATCATTAGTAACAGCTGTGTGGATTTTCCTTGAAGCTGCTGTTGCATATATCCTGCTGATAGAGCTGCTAAACATTATACATTGCTGATGGAGGCAGCCATGTTTGGAGTCCTCGTTTAGTCCGGTATCAATCAGCCAGTCACCTGTCAGTCAGTGGTTGGTGATCCCTGCCTTTTTATTGGAAGAGAACGGAGTGGGGAGAAGACAGACTGTGTCCGAAATATCCATTCACTCCCTACTATCTGCTCACTGTCTAGGAACCACTACAAAGTGAACTATATTGTGTATGATTTATGAAAAAACATAAATCCTGCAGCAGTGACACTCACAATGGGTGTAAAGTGACAAAAAATGAATACATGTTTATAAATTGTTCATGTAGATTAGAAATTGTGTGGTGGGCAAAGTTAACTCACTGTTTCCCAAAAAAACTCTTCTTCTTCCTTCATGTTTTCATGACAGGTGGTCTAATAAATTAGTTAAGCACTGTATGTACTGACAAGTCATTTGGGTTATTGATCTCCGAAAAAATGTTGCAGTGTGGATGCATTATTCAGCAAATTTGCATCTTCTCATTTCTTAGAAAAGGTGAGAGTTACAGTTGCAAGTCTATCACAGAGCAACACAGAGAGATAGACCCCAGGCCAAGATTCAAACCTAGGAGGCAACAGTACTAGCTAGTGCATCAGTCAAGGATATTTCATGTCTTTACCCTGAAAAGCTCCTTGTTTGCTTTAGCTATATGTTTAGGATAGTTGCCCTGTGAAAGGCAAAATGTTGTCCAGTGAGATTTGATGCAAATGTAAGCACACAGACCACTCCTTTATATTAATGTACCTCCCCCGTTGCTTCCACTAGCAGTAAAATCATCAATAAATAACATTTATTTGTGTCATCCAGGTTTTGACTGTATCCAGTTCTGTGCCTCCTAAAGTTTCTGAAGCACTGTCTGCTGCAGAGGGTTGCAGATCTTCCCTGGAGGACCTGCTGCAGAGAGAGCAACTTATTTTCAACATGCTACATCAGGTAGAGCTACCATTAATCATGCTAAATACTGGGGTCAGTGCAGTCCTTGTAGGTAACTGCCAGTACCCAAGGACAAATATAGTTAACTTAATTCAGCACATTATTCTGAGTCCAAACAATTTTTTCCATGAAACATTTATTTATATATTTCAGAATGTGAGAAACATCTAAAATCTCAAATAGGCAAAAGTAGTGATCAATCTTACAGGCACAGCAGTGCAACACTTGGGCTTGAGTTGACCTCAGAAACAGATGTTGGACATAAATGTCCACCACACTATAATACCCATTTAGAGGTATTTATAATAACTGTTCATAATGCAGTGTAAAATTAACAAATCGAAGTTACGTAAACAGAGTAGCAGATCAATAATTTGACTGAATATGTGCTGTGAAGCCTACAGGGCGGGTTTACATGTCTGCTTTTACAAGCGTGGCGGCAGCTTACATGCTAGAATAGCGTTACTTTTAAACCAACAACTCAATAAGAAAGTATGGTTTTACCTTGCTGACATGATAAAAAGGACACGCCATCACACGTCAGATGCAGTCGAAACATGTCAGCAAGGTAAACCATACTTTCCTTATTGAATTGCTGGTTTAAAAGTAACGCTATTCTATAATAAGAAATGACAAAATGAACATCATCCAACAAGCTTGCATGTTGTTCACTGTGTAGGTGTGCTGACAATTTTACATAGTATTTTACATCATCCTTCCAGATGAGATGTATTGAGATTGTTGTAACATATATCTTCCAACCTGGAATGCTCAAATGGGAGTTCAATAAAATCATAATGACAAAAATGCTGCAATTTGTTTAAAGTTAGACCTCATTTAAATTTAAGTTTTTGTCTGCCTTGTTAAAATGGCACTCTCATTTGGATTAAAAATTGAGGTCTAATTTCTAAAGAACTAGTCCAGCTGGATCCCAGAAGTATTTCATCTGTTTCACATTTCTGTACCTGTCCATATCCTCTCAATATATATTTTCTTAAAACGTGTGTCATCTATAGATACAAATATGAAAGAAAGAATGAAATTATTATTGATGATTACTGACATGTATTGCTTACAGTGTTAGTGTAAGAACTCCTGAATTGAAATGAAAAACAATGCAACTGAAACAGTTATCACAAAAACAGCAAAACACAAATATACATAAATAAAAGATGCACAGTTCGGCTGGGGTCCCCATGTACCCCAAACAATTTTTCTATATATACACCACAAACCTGGTTGGAATCAAATAAGCTTTAGTGTATGAGGTGGCAACTATGTGGGTGACAGCTACCTAAAGGGACTGAAAAATCCAACTTACAAATAAAAAAATATGACAAGTTTTATACTGATGAGGGCTAAACAAAAAACTGCTATGAATTCATTATTATCTACTGTAACAACAGTGTTTTTTAATGTGTTAGCCTTTTATTTAAAAAAAATGCTTTGTAAAAAATGTTTTTTTCTCCATTTGTGGCGTTGATCACAAGAAACAAAAAGGTTATATATGGTCATTCAGCAATGTACACAACTTCCAATGCTAAATATAATTTGTTTACAATTCACTGCTGCTTTCCAACATTGTTGCCATGGAGACTATGGGTATCTTACATATGAGATGCAAAAAAGTCTGTAAGCATTAAGAATCATTACTGATCTTAACTGTAACTATTTCTCACAGACACTATAAAATTCTTTTTGTAGCGCTTTTCTGAGTGATATATTGTTTCTCTTGATTAATTTTTCCATTTCCTAGCACCGAAAGGTGGCCCAGCCTTGGATGGATAATCTTCGCCAGACATGTAACCAAGTCGACACTATAGAGAGACACATGAAATATCTGCGGTGCCTTCAACATATAGAGGAACTCAGGTACTGTAAACAGAGATAAAAAGATGGGGAGATGTGTGTGAACAAACATGGAGGAGGAGGTAGACATAACAGTGTAATTAAAAGAAGCCACCTGAAAGCAAAGCACAGCTTAGAGTATTGTGAATTAGTAGTCTGAGCCATTAATTTAAGTTTTAAATTTGGATAGACACAGGTAATAATCAGATCTACCACTATGCTGAACTTTGATACACAGGACTGTATACTGTAATTATTTTTAGAATGAATACACTTACAATCGTGGAGAAGGTGATGAAGCTTATACATCAGACTTGGTGGCAGTTTTAATTGAATCCTGTTACAGACAAAATGTGAATCAACATTGAGTACTCAATTTCTGCAGCACTAAGGCAGTCAAAAAGAGCTCATGGCTGTATTCATACCTGGTATTAAGATGTGTCTTGGATGATCCAATTATAAGCAGACAGCTTTCAATATGTCAGTTCCCACCATACAATAGAATGTATGTCATGCATCACAAACGACTGTGATTGGTTCTCACTTCCGTGCTGAAGATGCAAATAAACACATCATTTCTGTTTGAAAGACCAAATGGCAGAGTCCTGCATGGATCCAGTTAGCAAATACACATCTGACACACGATTCAACACTTAGGCTTCACACCTCAAGTTACTTCACACTTCGGCCTTCTACAAATTGAATGACTATCAATAGCCACTGGTGCCTGACCTGATGCAGGGCTCTGCGAAATGCATTGTTGTTTTTTACTGTCCGAAGCCACGTCAGTTGTGTAGGAGGTCCTACAATGTGGCCCAGGACTGATTTGCGTACACATGACTAAAGAAACTTGGACATATGTAGCCCAGACCAACTCTGAATGTAATTTGAATGATTGGATCTCAGTCCTGAGCACCTTCACGCCTGTGCTTAGAGCTGTCCTCTCCATCGGATCGCTCAAGATGAATGATAATGCCAGGTGTGAACAGGATTGAAGATACCCACTATAATGCTTTGTACAAGGCTTTGCCTCGTATTGTTAACTTAGTTCCCTAAGCTGGTCTCCAATGACAGACTTACAACTTGATTTAAGTTAGTTGAAAAGAAGAATGAGGAATACATAAAAACATGAATGAAACTTTCTCAGAACAGAGAAGCAGCAGAGTTAGTTCTGTCAACAACTTGTGTGTGTGAGGCTTTTTTCCCTCACACAAGCAAAACTGTTTTGCCACCAGTATCGCACCCATGACAGAAGCAGTAATGTGCAAAGAATTGTGTTTTTGCAGTGCTGCAGTCCAGCAGTGTCTAATGACCAGCAGTATCTGGGAAGCCATAAAGGCAGTAGACAGCATGGCAGTGCTGGACTGTGGACTAAACCAGTCCGGATGTTCCCACCTCCAAAACTTCCTCCGAGAAACACTTTGCTTCTGGCATAAGATCATCAAGGATCGATTGGCCAGGTATGTCTCCTGTCATTTCCCCCTCGTAGTTTTTTTATGTCACTTTGTGTCTAAATGTGGTATAGTTCAGAAATGCAAGATGCATAACGCATCGTCACACTACACTCACTAAATGGGCTAAATCATTTTCTTGAATTCTTTCATAGTGATTTTGAGAAAATATTGGCGCAACTTCATTGGCCGATCATCTCCCCTCCTACTCAGTCACCGATACCAGCTGCCAATTATCAGGAGATCAGCAGCCAACTGGAGCTGCTTGTCACACAGCTGCTTGCCTTGCAGACCTCGTATCCTTCCATCTAAAGGTGCACAGAAGCTACAAACAGAAGCAATGTATTCTACAAATGATTTTAATATAAACTTACAGTACTCGCCACAATGTTTGTGACAAAGATGCAGTCAATTCAGTTACAAACAAAAACTTTATTTGTCTCATGGGGGTTATTTAAGAAACCTGTTTGCCATGTTCTCCACAGTTTTTAGTTTGTAATCGAAAATTCATATTTTATTACACTTTGTACCTTAATTTCAGGGCACCATAATTAGGTTGCGCAAGTGTTTTGTAGTCATTTTGGTGTGCTCAATTGTGTCATTAGTGCAGGTGTAAGCTTCTAAGCTTATTGTAATTATTCAGCATGAGTATTGGAGTTGTCCAACCAGGAGTCGAAGAAGCCCTTATTAGGCTGAAAAACAAGACTGAAATAGTAGGGTGTCCAGATAGCTCAACTGGTTGAGCGGGCGACCCATGAACAGGGGCTGGGTTCGATTCCAGCTCATGGCTCTTTGCTGCAGGTCTTCCCCCATTCTGTTCTCCTACTTCCTGTCTGCCTGTCAACTTAACCTGTCAAATAAAAGCCAAAAATGGCCGAAAAAATAACTCAAGAAAGAATAAAATAGTAAGCCATGTTTGCCAGTCCTTAAGATTACCAAATCATTATAAAGGACAATTGATGGGCACACATTAAGAAGACGGTGTATACTGGTGTATCCAGTAATTGCAGAGAGATTGCAAAGAACACTCCTTTATATCCACTGCCATCTCCCTCCTAAACTCTGCGAAGAAAAGGCCATTATTTTCTTCTGTATATTATTTTCTCTGTTTTTTTTAACAGTTCATTGTTTGTTTTTACTGTGTACTTATATTTTCAGTTGGCATTTATGTGCTCATGTGTGCTAAATAAATGCATGTCCCTGCTGCCTAACTAATTGCCCCAATGGTGATGCGTAATGTTGAATGATCGGTATCATTTTACACGGATTTTCATGTTCCTCAAAATTACATGATTAAGGCTTCCAGCAGGATTGCAACTAAGGACTCGCTGGCTTTGAAACACTGTATGTGCTTATTTCTTTAACTTTCCCTGGCAGTGATGACATCATATCACAGAGGGCTTTGGCCTCATGTCAAGGTCTACCCTCAACCCAGCTTGTGTCTTCAGCCACATGTCTGTTGCAAGCTCCTCCCCTCTGCCTGCCCATCCAGATCATGCTGCTGCCACTCAGGAGGAGGTTCAAATACCACTTCTATGGAAATCGACAGACAAATTCCCTCAGCAAGGTCTGTCACACACTGAGCACCCATCACACCTAAGTGTGCGTACAGTCATAAATGTCAGACACAGGAACCAGTAACATTGACGTAGAAATTGCAGCTGTAATTCATCGGATACTTTGATACTCTGATTCTTTTAATGATAACTGTTTTAAGTGCTATTTCAGTTCCATGGAAAACACATAATGGCATCTTACCTTTCTTAGATAAGTAGGACTACAAAGTACCAAGTAGCAACCAGACAAAATCCCTGCAAATCTCCCCATCCAAATCATAAGGACACAAATCCTGCTGACTGTCAAGGAGCACTTGAAGACTGAGAAAACCAAGCATCATGCAATGTTACAAGAAGCTCTTGAAAACATTGTCACATCAGATTTTGCGCAAATGTATAGTGTCCATGCAAACTGTCTTGTTGCTGTTTGTTACAGTAATAGAGCATAGCAAATGCTAAGTTATTCTGAGAATCAGCTTTTCATTCACAATTGCTAAGGTGGTATCATTATAACAAAAGATTTTGTATTAATCTCAAAACAAATGAAATAAAGTTGTTACTAGTGGTCCCACACTGTAGAGGTTATTGTGGTCTATGTCACCAGCTAGCACTGTAACATATTGTGAGCATGGGATTCCATTTTCACCTACGAATATCAGATAAAAGAGAAGGATGGAATAAAGGGGGAAAATATAATTCAGGACTTATTCATTATGATGGATGGTTTTTTGAAACATTTATAATATAGCTGATTTTCAAATTTATGATACTCCTTAACTAAACTACACTACCAGTCAAAAGTTTGGACACATGTTCTCATGTAATGGTTTTCCTTTATTTTCATGACTATTTACATTATAGATTCTCACTGAATGCATCAAAACTATGAATGAACACATATGGAATTATTTAGGAAACAAAAAAAGTGAAATAAGTCAAAACATGTTTTATATTTTAGGTTTTTTGCTTTGATTACTGCTTTGTACACTCTTGGATTCTCTGGATGAGCTTCATGAGGTAGTCACCTGAGATGGTTTTCCAACAGTCTTGAAGGAGTTTCCAGAGATGCTGAGCACTTGTTGGCCCTTTTGCCTTCACTCTGTGGTCCATCTCATCCCAAACCATCTGGACTGGGTTTAGGTCAGGTGACTGTGGAGGCCAGGTCATCTGACACAGCACTATGTCACTCTCCTTCTTGGTCAGATAGTCATTGCATAGCCTGGAGGTGTGTTTGGGGTCATTGTCCTGTTGAAAAATAAATGATGGTCCAACTAAACCAAACCAGATGGGATGACATGTCACTGCAGGATACTGTGGTAGCCTTGCTGGTTCAGTGTGCCTTCAATTTTGAATAAATCCCCAACAGTGTCACCAGAAAATCACCCCCACACCATCACACCTCCTCCTCCTCCATGCTTCACGGTGGGAACCATTCATGTAGAGACCATCCATCACCTTTTCTGCATCTCACAAAGACACGGCAGGTGGAACTAAAGATCCTAAATTAGGACCCATCAGACCAAAGCACAGATTTCCACTGGTCTAATGTCCATTCCTTGTGTTTCTTGATCCAAATAAATCTCTTCTGCTTGTTGTTGTAGTAGTGGTTTCTTAGCAGCTATTTGACCATAAAGGCCTGATTGGTTCAGTCTCCTTTGAACAGATGATGTAGAGATGTGTCTGCTACTAGAACTCTGTGTGGCATTTATCTGGGCTCCAATTTGAGCTGCTGTTTACTTGCAATTTCTGAGGCTGGTGACTTGGATGAACTTATCCTCAGCAGCAGAGGTGACTCTTGGTCTTCTTTTCCTCACATTAGCCACTTTTGTCGTAACGCTTGATGGTTTTTGGAAGAAGTAGTGTCCTTCCAACTTTTCCCCCTCTGTCCCGGCTGCTATTGCCACTTTTACATCCTCATATCAGGGTACAAACTAAATCTGACTAAAAATTAACTGATGCCACTTAACCAGGATGCAAAAAGATTCCCCTTATACACCTTACCATTTAAACACACTGATAATAGTTTCACTCATCTTATACAGGTTACTAAGAAATTCGAAAACCTTTTCCAAAGCAAGTTTGTCCTCCTCTTAACTCACACTGAGGATGATTTGCAACGCTGGTCCTTGCTACATCTCTCTTTAGCTGCGAGAATTAGTTCAATTAAGATGAATACCCTGCTGAAAAATGTATATCTCTTTCAGTGCTTACCTATTTTTCTTCTTATTGCAATTTTCAAAAAGATTGACAGCATGGTTCTATCTGTGGGTAAAACAAAACTCAGAGAATGTGAAAACAGCTTCTACAGAGGCCTAAACTGGATGGAGGTTTAGTGTTACCAGACTTCAGATACTATTATTGGGCTGCTAATCTTAGGATCACTCACTACTGCTGGCAGTAAACTTGATTGTTAAATGGTTTGGAAATCACCTCAGGACATATTTTCAGTGTCTGTATCTTTCTGGAAAATCTAATTCACCATTCACCCCCACTTCCACTAGTAAGTCAGCACTCAGAGCTGATCTGTTCATAATTTTCCATTCTTTACACAACTATTTATGTCAGTTTCCATGTGTATAACCAAATTGAACATTTAATTGAATATCCTCAAGGATAGACTTTTTGAAAATGTGTTATGTTAGCTCCCTGAAGTGAAATGATGTCTTTCTCTTTTTTTAAGTGGCTGTTCAAAACGGCTCTACACACTACTGTCCTATAGTACATAGTTATCAAAACCTTACCCTTAACTCTGAAAATATTGGCAAGTTGTGCAGCAAGCTCTAATTTGTTGATGTTGTTTAAGATCTATAATTTTTCCAGAGAAAGATCAGTTTCACTTCATTGTTTAAAAGTACAAAATTGTCATCTGTCAAAGACTTGTCTTTTTAACTTCATAATCATCCTCTATCTGTGCATTTTTCAGCCTGAGTGGTACCTCACGCAGGTTCTCATGTGGATGGGGAACAACTCAGCTTTCATGGAAGAAAAGATCCAACCTATCTTGGACCGAGCGGGGGCGAGCTTCAGTGCCAGGGTAAGCTGTTTCATTTTCATCCAAAGAAGCATTCTTTTTTTAAATGCAGTTTTTATCAGATCAAACTATTCTTCTGTTTTTCATGCTGAAAAGGCCATTGAATACCTGTGAACAAGTATTTGGACACGAGCCACAGGCGTGATGATTTGTGCACTATGCTAATCAAGACTACTTAAGAGTTTTACTTGCCTGTATGAATATTCGCTTTCATTTAAGTGCATTTTGCATCTCCAGTGGTCATTTCAGTTAATAGACAATTTTTCTTACCACTGACGCTCAATTTCATTAGTAAGTCATTAAATGACAATGTAAAAATTTTATTGGAAATAGTGATAAACCTGTTGCTTTAATTTAAGATTTCAACAAGAACTCAAAACCTTCCTCAACATAGTATTTATTTCAGTCTGTTTATGATGTTGTGTAATTTCTATAGTATCTCAAGAAATGTTGCTGGGCTATCAACAAATAAATCTGGTAAGTGTCTGTGGTCACCTGATTGTTAGCTAACACCAATTACTGCTTTGTGTTTCCGGGTAGGTGGAGTTGTGTCGTGGCTTGTTGTCTCTAGTCCAGGAGAAGGTGGCCAGCGATGCTTCCAGGCTGTTGTATGATGATGTGCTCTTCTGTCACTTGGTGGAGGAGGTGCTTCAATTTGAGAAGGAGCTACGAAGCAACCATTTGTACCCAGCAGTGCTGCCTGGTCTGCTTCACCTCCTGCTTGAGGATGCGGTCCTTCAGAAATGGCTCACTGTGGAAAAGAAGAGTGAGTTGTTGAGTATGAGGATACTTAGCTGCACAGTTAATGTATGTACTGTTGTCATAGTTCATTATTATTCAGCTAGCTTGCTATTATAAAGTTGACTGCAATTATGTTTGTATTACAATGAGCCCATGTTAGTTTTGCTGTGCCAACTACACTAATACTTACTACGTCATGGAAAGAGTGCTTCACTCCTTCTGTCGTAACATGAATAGGATCGTTTTATCTTCTGGTACCTGGTGCAACAGTGGCACATTAATTTCTTTTACTGATGATAATACAATCTCAACACACACGGAATCTAACCAGTAATCTTCTTGCTGTAATCTTAGTAATTCAGTTACAGAATTTGTTATGTTTATTCCTTGCTTACTTGTGTTACATACAAAGTACTCCGTACACACATGGTAGACAAATAGTAACTGGTAAAATTTGCCAGTTCTTTCCAAAGATAAATGATTGAGCTTGAGTATCAGAGTTGCAAAGTGGCAGGAGCAATATTTTGCACCCCTGATTCTAGAACTAAATTATCCATCCATCCATCCATCCATCCATCCATCCATCCATCCATCCATCCATCCATCCATCCATCCATCCATCCATCCATCCATCCATCCATCCATCCATCCATCCATCCATCCATCCATCCAATGCACACCTAGCAGCCGTCATAAAAATGTGTGTAACGCAGGTCCTTTGATGGATAGTGCAGTGTTATGCTGTCTCGTGATTGGTGACAGTTATTTTTCATATATGCTGCAAGGGTGTGAGGGTGATGGGCTTTGTGCATACAGCACCGTGAAAAAGTATTTGCAACCTTGCAGATATCTTCTATTTTTGAATACTTGTCACACTAAGATGTTTCAGATCATCAAACTAATTTTAATGTAAGACAAGAATAATCCAAGAAAACTCAAAATGTAGTTTTTAAATAATGATTTTATTTATTGAAAGAAAAACCGTAATTGCCCCCTTAGCTACCAATCTACCAAATGACCAGATTCATTTGGCAGTTGGATTCAATTTCACCATCCACACCCACATATGATTACTGCCAGGCTTGTTGAATCTAAACGTCTTTAAGAGATTCAAGAACAGATATGAAACAAAATCAGTGATATTTCTGAGTCTGGAGGGTTACAAAGCCATTGCTAAGGCTCTGGGACTCCAGAGAACCACAATGAGAGACATTATCCACAAATGGAGAAAACATTGAACATTGTCTGCACTTACATCTACTGTTGCTTGCACAAATGTCTGCTTTAATTTTTGTGTGTCTGATTCTAGCTCTTATACTGACCAATTATGCTATCATTGCATACTTGCAGACACACTGGTTTTCCTTCTAAAAATGCAGTGCTTACACTGCTATTGGCAGTTGAAGGAGAAATCTGCTTGGGGATCTTGTAACCAGGTTACTTGGAATGTCTGAGGTCTGCAGATCGATCCAGTCCTAAAACTTCCAAACTGCCTACAGATCATTAGGACTGTCCTGATATTAACAAATGTGTTTGTTATTTCCGAGTTACACTTGGGATGGTTATGATTCCCAAGCACTGCCTGGAGCAGTGGACTCGGTTGCCAAGCAAGCCAAGTCAACTTTTTTTATACAGTACATTTAAAAAACAACCAAAGTTGACCAAAGTGCTTTCAGTTCAAAAATAGAAATCAAGACATAATCTGCTAGGAAATATGCAGAGCAAGATGAACAATGACATACATCAGGTCAGCCCTGGGCTACAATTGAAAGCCAGAGAGTACATACGTGTCTTCAGTAGGCACTTGACGGTATCAAGAGACCGGATGGTTCTAATCTGAACAGGGCAGCGGTTCCACAAACTGGGTGCAGCCACAGAAAAGACACGGTCAGCCCTTTCTCTGAGGCTGGATCTGGGAACTTTAAGGACCATCTAACCTCAGCGATAAAACTGGAGCATGGACAGCTGAAAGCTCAGATAAATAAGAAGGTGCCAACCCATTTAACAAGCAAGACCTAACATTCTAGACCCTGAGGTTTAATGTTAGCTACAGATATACCATAGCCAACTCATAATAAATTCATTATCTTTTGGACACAAATACATTATTTGGACAGTTTAAACAGTAGAATACAAATGATTGGTATTCCTACAGCTTGCTGCCTCAGTAACTGGTATCCACAAAACTCAATATTGAGGCAAAAAAAGCTCTGCAAAAGCTCTCCGAAATTAAGTTTCACACAGTATCCAATTACATACATATGTATCACAAGTCACATAAGATATGCAGTCTGCATACCCTCAATAAGTTTGAGTTTCAGTGGAATTGCATCTTTCAATACATTGTGTTTTCTTCTGTTTAGTGGCAGTGGAAAAAATGGATGCCATGCTGTCAGCTGAGGGAGCCTGGAGCTCTCAGTATAAAGATATCAGTGATATGGATGAGCTGAAGGCTCCTGATTGTGCTGAGACATTCATGACTCTGCTTCAGGTCATCACTGGTAAGGCTACTTCTTTCAGTCATTCTAAGCTTTTCAGTACACATTTTCATGTTAAACACGTAAATGTTATACCTCTGGTTTTTGTTTTCCTCTCCAAATTGTCAGAACAGCATTTGTGCTATTATTGAGTTGACATGCCAGTTGACATGAAAGCCAGTCAACTGGCATTAAAAACCATGCCATGGTCAAAGTCACCAAGATATGATCTTTTTTTTTGTGGATGCTTGCTCATTTTTTTAAAATTGCTTTATTCAGAGCGGTACCGGGCCTTACCCTGTCCTTCTGCACAATTGAAGTTCTTGGAGCTGCAGAGAGAACTCGTGGATGACTTCCGCATACGACTCACACAGGTAATATTGAATAACAAACCCTCAAAAAATGAACCAAAGAAAGTGACTTCTGTAGCAATACTGTTAATGAAGGAGAGGCTGTTGAGGGAACAAAAAGTGTTCTCACAATGTGGTCAAGTACACCTCGGACTTGATGGCAGAGACTGGTACTAAAAACATGTGCCAAGGAAGAGGCCAAAAACAAACGCTAACTTAAGCAGATGTCAGGAACCTCAAGGTTTTAGGTACTAGAGATAGAAGGAAGACCGCTGCTGATCTTCAGTCAGAGATTAATGCTTCTAGATCAGAATCTGAGTTTCCAGAATGACCATAAGTAGACACCTGAAGGAACAAAGACAATAGCTGCTATGAAGCCATTATTGAGGCTTGCAAACATCCAAACATGTTCAAAATTTGCCAGGGAGCACAAACACTGGACTGTAGATGACTGGAAGGAGGTACTCTGGACAGATGAGTCCATGTTGGAACTCTTTGTCAGCATTGTCGTGTACATGTCCACAGAAAAGCTGGAGAATGTTTGATGCTAGATGCATCACAGTGAAACACGGTGGAGATTCCATTATGGTATGGGGTTTCATTTGTGGAAACAGCATGGGAATTTAGTTAAAATGGATGGTATCATGAACAAGAAGGTCAACCAAAACATCTTGGTACATCATGGAATCCCTTCTGTATTGAACCTGATTGGTTGTGGGTTTATAGAGCAGAAGACAACGACCCCAAGCAGACTTCAAAGCTGTGCAGAGACTACTTGACCAAGAAAAAGGAATCTGGAGTACTGGAAGTGATGGACTGGCCAAGTCAAAGTCCAGACTTGAATCCATTGAACAGATCTGGTATTTATTGAATTCAAAAACAGATGGCACAATAGTTTCATCCAAAGCAAGTCTTTGGGAACAACTAGAAACTGTTTAAGCTTAATAACAAAAGAGACTGTCAAAAAGTAGAACAGAAGCGGTTTTGGACCATTCCAATCTGTATGAGAGACTGAGAGTGAGATTTTCAAATGATCTGTAACCAGGTTTAGGTCTCTGGTTCATTTTTAAGCTAGAGTGGTAGATTGCTGCCACTCCTCCTCGACCTGTGGTTCAAGGAATATGACAGTTAGTATGACTAGGAGGAGTTGATTCATTTAGACTAACATATTCTTCCTGCTGCAGCCAGGTTTCAGTCAAACAGGACAAATCAGTCTGGTGATCAGTTATCAAATCATTTACTAACAGAGGTTTAGATGAGAGAGACCTAACATCTAACAGACCACATTTCACTGTCCTGTTTCTTCACTCTGATGAAATAGTGGTAATAATTTTATTAGATTTTTTTGGTTACTATTTCCTTTGTTTATTTCTGATTTGTTTAATTTATTGAATTTTGGTGGTCGCGGGACAGACACAGTCTCAGTGAAGTTAACTTAATTACTGGAGGGTGACAGCTGAGAGGAAACTGCAGAGAGGTGTGGAAGACTACAACTCTGCATCCTGGTCTTAATTCTGGATCGTGATAAATCACTCACTGTTTTAAACACACTCAAATTAACAACTGTATTTTCTCAGAACCCTATTTGGTTGGTAATAATCCTTGAATTTAAAGCGATGAATTGCACAGCATTTGGCATAATTCCACTAAAGTAGATGTCTGTGTCTGTAATGCTTTAACAAAATTTAAGGAAATGATTCTTTCATTGTTTATTTGAATGACATGTGCCAAGACAATGGAGGGAAGATACCTTAATTTTAATTCCACACAGGATAAATTATCTTGTTAATCATTTAAAGCAGACATTGTAAAAAACATGGAATGGCAATAATGTTCCATTCCTGTATAGTAATTTGGCTTGACCTGGAAAGATAGGCCAAATTTCACAAACTTTGGAACACTTTAAAGCAACTGGACTGCTCTTTCAGGTTCATGTAGATGTTTCACCTCTCATCCCAAAGACTTCTTCAGTTCTGTACTTCTTTAGAGGACTCCAGTTACTTTTTACTGAAGCTCCTAAGATTTGAATGAGTAGATGTGTCTACTTGTGACTTTACTTTATACTTGCCACATTGAAATAACGGCTGACCTTTATTTTGTTTTAAAAACTAATTGATCCAAATATCGTAGGCTGTGACTCTCTAAAATGCTGATCAGCTTAAAATATTTATGTATCAACAGTGGTTTCAGTGGAACCTTTTTCTAATGCATTATAGAGATAACCATCCATAAATGATTTTACGATTATTTAGGATGCACAATATGACATTGATTGTCATATATTAATGTGAAAAGAAAGCATATTTTGCTTAAAATGTTTGATATATAATTTCAATTGTTACACACAGTGTATGAGCTAACATTCTTCTGCCTCTGACCTCGCTACACTAAGACACCAACAAGTATAGACATCTATAGGTTGCGGCTGTGTTTTGGATGGTTATTCTATTGCACAATATCTCAGGGAGAAGTTTTAACACTCACTGATTTTCCATTCATCTGATGAAATGTGGACACACCTAAACAACAGAGTAGAGTGTAATAGATAAGTATGATGTATGTAGTATTGAATGAAGTGTACATCATTTTACAGCTAAAGTAATCAGTCATCAGAAAGATTTGTTATTTACAATGCAGAGAGATTAAAAATTGAATTCTGCTTAATGTTTTAATGTGATTATGCAGTTGTGTACACTCACAGGCACAACTGTGGAGTATGATGGGCTGTTGTTTGGTTGACTCATTGTATCATATTCTAACATGTGAAGTCACCAGTAACTAGTTTTAAACTCGAAGTCGACTTGTCTTTTGTGATTTTATTAGGTCCCATTTAAAGTCATCAATTTTATGACCATCCAAGTCATGATGCAAGCATACACCTCTGCCTTCCCTGCAGTTTTGTCCATTATTGTGTATTTTTTGTGATTTAACAATAGTTTTTATATCATATTACTTGAATTGAAAGAGGAAGAGTGAGAAATGAATGAATGAGGCAGTGGTGGTTACCATGGTTACTGTTCTTTCCAGGTGATGAAGGAGGAGTCTCGCTGCCCACTGGGTGTCCGCTACTGTGCCATCCTTAATGCTGTCAACTACATTTCCACCATCTTGGGAGACTGGGCAGACAATGTGGTATGTGGGTTTTAGAAAATGTATATCTTTTTGCCCATAACATGGGTAGAACTTGTAGAATTGATTTAGTCCTGACATCACAGGACCATCCAATGTCACTTGATGACACTATGAGTCCATGTTAGAAATGTGGATGTTTTGGTAAATATTAACATTTGGCACTATAGATCATATCAGGTCCTAAATTCAGAATCTGAATCAGTTCATTTATTGGGGAGCTAATCCAATAGTTAACACTGAGGGTCTGAATGTGTTTACACTTTCTGGAATCTCGCAGCAAAGTTCAACAATATTCAGGACGAAAATGTGTGGTGTTGCACTGCGCAGCAAATGGGAATTCGTCAGGTAGGCCTTTTAAAATAAAGCGTACAGCGACCAGTAGGCCTGATCAACCTCCGTTGCTACAGAACAGCTTTAAGTTGTTAACCCATTTCTTGTTCCCTGCAAATTGCCTTTTTCTATCATTCTGAAATGTACATTATTTTTCAGTTTTGGGTAACCTTACCTTTTTTTTTTAATAGACATATACGTGTTTATAATTTAAAATTTGAAATGAGACATATAGAAAAAAGTGATTTTGATGATTTAAAGCCTGGATTTAGTTCAGTTTTCCCACTCTATGGCACATAACATAGGCATAAGTAGTTCAAGGACCTTCAAAAAGTTGAAAATCCATACATTCATTCTGTTTTCATAGTTTTTGGGTCTGATAAATGGCGTTGTTTAGAGAATGAGAAAGTGTTTTGACTCGTACTATGTGCGTGTGGGTAAATAAAAATAAATAATACCTGAAATTAGAAGCGTTATCAAATGATTCACAATTTGTCTCATCAAACAATAAGTAAATAACCATGCGAATCTAGGCGAAGTTAATTGTCATTACTAAATGCTTTTCAAACTGAGACACATACATACGGAAAAGTACTGTGCTTTGCTCTCTATGCCTTCCCTAAAATATAACCCTCTGTCATGTGAGAGTGAGCTGCATTGAGCAGTCAGAAAATGGTGGTATTTTTTGCTTTCTTACTAACAATTGTGTTTGACGTTTCCATTTTCTTTCTTCAGTTTTTCCTACAGCTGCAGCAGGCTGCAGTTTCACATGGTGAGGAGATGGTGCTGAGAGGCCAAGGTACGATGGAAGTGGGACGCCTGGCTTCACTGGAAGGTTCTCTGTTTGATGGTCTTTTGGCATTGCTGGATCGATTGAAAGGAGACATGTTGGGAAGGCTGCTGGAATGGACCATGAGAGAAATCACAGAAAAGGCCAAACCATACTGCCAAGATAGGTGAGAGCCTGTTGATGACTACTTTATTAGTTGGTGTCTTTGAGCTTTATAGCGCTAGTTTGGGTAGCTCTATCCTCATAGTTTAAACAAATAATACTTACGTACCCTATGAAAGCTAAGATTTACTTTGTTGTGTAACTGATGTAAAGGCATTTGACAGTAGCACTGAGTCCCTACTGAAAGTATTCAGATACCTTCACTTTTTGAACAGTTTGTGTTGTAAAATGAATTTTTAATGGATAAAACTGACATTTTAACCATAATGGCTCCAACACTTTTAGTCTAATCTGTTGGCCTACAGTGAAGTAAACTTTTTCACCCCTTTCTGAACCAAGGTGTAATGTACGTGAATATGACGACATAGAATACATTCCTCAAAACTTACATCATCATGAATATTATCGGAGTGGCGAGAAGAAGGTGGTGTTTGGGCAGTAGCTGCTTTTTCTGCCAGTCAAGAGGAAGACAGTTTGTTGTAAACAGCTATGTTGTCTGTCAGCAGATGTTCAAGGTAAGCACACTGATTATTGTTAATAAAATGTACTCTTATGTCAATGATTTTAGAGATTGGCATCCACCAGCGTCACGCACTTGACATACTATTTGAACATTCATGTCATTTATGTCATTCATCATATCATTATAATATATTAAGATCCTAATGCTTTGTACAGTAATACAGCTGTCAAATAAGTGTAAAAATACAATATTTCCCTCTGAAATGCAATGGAGTCTTCATAGAAAATAGAGAACTTAACATGGGCTGATATTTGGACTTAACTGTTCTGAATCTGTGCAGTATCAATAGAATCTGCTCAATATCAATATATATTTTTAATAACGTGTTCTACTCATGGAAGAAGGGTTAGGAGTTAGTCACTGTCTTTCTACATAGAGTATAACCCTGTGCAGAATTGTTATTTTCCATAAACTAAGACTGAACAGTTACTAACAGACAGTAGAGCTCTTTACAATAAATTGCCTTCCTCTTGCCTGGTAGAGACAGCAGTTGCTGTACAGACACAACTCCTCAACACCTCTCTGACTGTCTTCATGTCAATTTACGTTTTGAGTAATGTCTTTTATGCATTCCTCCTCACATACGTTACACTTGAAATCAAGGAAAGGCTGAAAAAAGGCATGTTTATCTCACTATAAGTCTACAGATCAAGACTGCTGCTCTCTTTCCCTGTCCAAAGAACAAGGGTTGGTTCTAATTAATGAATTTCCTGCTTTTGTTCTGTTGTTCTTTTAGATGGTTGTCCCTGCCATCCCAGCATGACCAGTCTACCATGACCCTGTCCAGTACAGCATGTCCCATGATGTTATGTGTGAGGGACAGATTGTTGAACCTTCATAATGTTCTGAGTCTCTCACTGTTCCAACTGGCTTGGCAGGGTCTGGCGGAGAGACTTGACAACTTTCTGTACCAAAATGTAAGAGATGAATACCCAGAAACCCCAAGATACTTTTTGTATTTCAAAGCATAATAGCCACAAACTTTAACTTAGATATGATACAGGAAAGCTCTTTGACTTCCAATTCAAACACTGTGTAGCAGGTGGGTAGAGATGACTGCATTAATATTGACTAAAACATAGTGGCTCCAAGGTTCGTCTACTAGGCTGCTGGTTCAGTGTCGGGTTCCTCCAGTTTATGTGCTGAACTGTACAAGCAAGCTGCAGCAGCTGTCTGTTTCTCCAGGAATTGCCCATTCTAGTTAGTGTGATTGGTTGCAATAGTGTAATTGCATAGCAGTCAAGCTATTGTTATTTTCACTCGTTGTTATAATTTTTGTATCATCTTCCGTGAGTTTTTTGACGTTCAGTAACTCCAAAATGCTTGAAGCTAGAAACATGGATCTGAAACTAAAATTGAAGGCATACTGATGACATGTTTATAATAACATGTAAAAATGTCAGAAATTGTCAGTCTCAGCCACTCATGTTTGAAGTTAAAATGCTAAAATCACAGATGAAAAGCTTTATTGTTTGAGTAACAGACCAACTAATAAGGATTTGGTCAGTGAATTAATTAGAAACTTGGTTTTGTCTGACTCATTTGAAAATGCAACCCTTGTAAAATTGTCTGATGGTGATAGGCAGACTCTTACTTCAAATATGGCATCTAAGTTTGCTTGAAATAATTTAGTATAACTATCTTGATATTTTTTGTGGAATTAAAAGCAATGCAGTGAGTTTAAGCTACTTTACAATACAATAAAAAACTTGTTTTGTCCCCTGGAGGCAATTTAGGGAATGTAGAGCAGTTGGATTAACAAAGAAATAATTTAAGGTGCAGATTGATTGAACATAAATAAGTTCAGTGCCATGTCCGTGATGTGTGGAACATGCAATGTCCCAATGAGGAGGGAAGGGTAGGATCACAAGCTGGATGGGCAAGGAGGGGCCCGTTGGGGGAAGGCAGAGGGGCAGTGATGGCTGGGAGTTGATGAGCTGAACAGCCCTGGGAACAAGGGTTGCTTACCTTGACACTCAATGAAGGAAAAGTTAAATGTCCTTAGGATGTTCCTGCTGACACAAAAAAGAGTTGGGCTTCCTCGTTAGGCACTGCCGCTGCTGCTGGCATTTTCTGGAGATCTCCTCAGTAATGGAGGCAATTTTGAATGTGTAGTCAAAAATTCATCTGCTTGGTGGAGAAGGTCATCACCATCTCTTCACCATCACTGCAGGGAAGATTTATCACAACACTCCACCAACTCATGGAGTGCATGGCATCTGCATAGTTACCTAGATGACGGTGTGGGTGGGTAGACCTGCAGTCATCAGTTTAGAGGGTGAAGGACACAGGTGAGAGGATGCAGTCCAGAGGGAAGCCAGTAAAAGTGAAGGAGAGTTTGGAGAAAGTGTTGACCTGTTAGTCAAGAAGTCTGTGGTCCACAGGATTAGCTGCTGTAGTAATTTCTCTGTAGTTTACTGAGATAAACTCCACAGAAAGCCAAGTTCAGTTCCATGTTGCAGTCGATGTAAGTTCTCGGGCAGCCCAGAAACAAAACAAAAAATAAATAATATTAAAACACTACATTCATATACAAATCAAGCTGCTCTATGAGTTGTCTGTTCAACCACACAAACAGTGACCCAGACGTTTAGTTTTTTCTTTTGTTTATGTTTATTTAGTTCAGCTACAGTAGCTTAAACTCCTACTTTCCTACTTAACAGTAATTGTTCATTGCAACTCTTTCATTTATATTGCAATTGTTGTTCCATCCCATTAATGGCATCCTTTGTTAGTTTGTCCAGCATTTCTTCTGATCATTCATTTGTACAGTCAAAATGTTGCCTGTCTTATCACATAGACACCATTCTGGGGTAAACTTGATTTTTTGGTACTGACATGTACTTCATCTGACTCTTATGTCTCACAACTGCCACCCTGTGTTCCTCGGTGCACACAGCTACTTCTCTTAGGGATTATAGTGTAAATGATGTTTCCTTGTCAACAGCCACAGCATTTGTGCTGCACTCTGCTATTGTGAATGACAATTAACAGTCTTAAATAACATTCACAGTCTTAAACAACACCTCACTCGTATCCGTTTCTTTTCAGATATTTTTTGCAGTTGCTGGTAATGAAAAATAGACACACATAGCTAGTCCACTTGTTCTCTGAAGGGCTTTGCTGCTAATTGGCTGATTTAGAGTATGTGGCTAACCCAGTATGCCTTTGATTGTCTCAATGTGTTCATGTGTTTCTGTCAGGTGATCCTGTGCAATCATTTCAGTGATGGTGGGGCAGCTCAGCTTCAGTTCGACATGACCAGAAACCTGTTTCCTCTCTTTGGCCATTACTGCAAAAGACCTGAAAACTTCTTCAAGCAGTAAGTCTGTCTGTGTGTGTGTGTGTGTGTGTGTGTGAGGCATCGTAATTGCACGTTTTTCCTACAGATTAATGATTTTAATAGCTTAACACTGTACACGTACTTAATGTTACTAAAGCTGTAACATACAGTGACATATCTATCTATTTAATATGTCAAACATGAATAGAAAATAAATATATTGACAGTGATATTGATTTTACTGGTATAACTCCAATCAAGCCAGGAAAAATAGCAGGTGGACTGCTCTGATCACCATCCAGCAGGCACAGATACATTACACTGAGTGGCTGTGGCTGGCTTGGGCAGCCACTCTACCGTTGCTTACCCCGGCCAGGACTCCTGCCATAGTTGTCCTGTCTTCTGCAAATAAACATAAGTTAATATCAGATGCTGAGTCCGAAAAGAAATCCAGAACAGTGCTTGTACTACAGCGTACTTTTGCTGCTGTATACAGCTATCACATAGTAAGACAGAGAACAGTTTATGCAGTTTATGCTACTGATCATTGATAAAATATATGGAATTGCCCACTGTTCTTATGAATGCTGTTGAATTTATTTTACATCCTTTTCACAGTTGCAGGTATTGCTAAATGAAATTTACTTGAAGTTTATTGGTTAAATTAATATAAGCTTGTCAAAATATTTACATGTGTAATTGGGGGAAAAAATAAAGGGACAGATTAGAGATTTTAAAAATGAATTGTTGATCAATGAGCTGTTATTAATAATTTACCCAGCTAAATGCATATTAACCAATACTCATATGTAAAATGCTGTCTAGGTAACCTGTAGGGCTCACAGTGTTTACTAGTTGAACTAAACTAGTGAAAACCAAGATGCTTTTCAGTCACATTAGCTAAACAAAATGCTAACGACGAAGTGGGGAAGAAGCATGTATCGATGCTTACAAAGTCTCTCTACTTCAAAATACAAAATGCTAACCAATCAGGACTCAGGATTTTGTCGTTATCCTATTTTTTGCATGCTGCACAGGAATTGGCATGTTGACTTCAGAAACTGTAATAAATGAACTGGTGTCCACTCGTTTAACTGGTAGAGATCTGTTTCACCATGCTCAGTAACTGGTGAGCTTAGAAATAGTCACTAGTTAACTGGTAAGTGCTAAAATGTCCATTAGTTTGGGTGTGTTTGACCATAGTAGTTAACTAGCGAGGGACAAAAGTTTTTTTTTTATTAACTACTAAGAGCCTAAATGTCCACGTGTTACACAGGTTGGGTTCTTTTGGATTCTAGTTTCACAAGTTAACCAGTTAAACACACTACCCATGAACACACTGTCCAAAAAGTGTAACTACTAAACAAGTAATGACATGGAAAGCTGTTCAACATTTATTCAATATCCTATGGAAAGTCATTTGAGCATTTATTCCGTATCTTTGATATCAGGCGTCAATTTTCTCTCCAAGTTAGGTCTTTGCCAGCACTGCTTAGACATTTGATTTCACTAGTTCAGTATTTTGTTATCTTTCATTAACACACTACACACCATAGGGTTTAGGGTTGCTGTAAATAAATGTATTCTTAAAAAGCCTCCATTTGATCTGGGTTTTTAACCAAATATGGATTGAAGATCCAGTATTTGTTTTTATTTCCCAAATCCTTGAAATAGCTGTTGCACGTCAATTATGTATCTTTTCATTGCAAATGTTATGTTGGAAGATTTTCAATTAGGATTTACAGTAAATCAACTAATTTCTGTATGTTAGTCTTGCATTTGACTCCAGTGATCATATTTCATGACATTTTATTCAGCCATACATTTTGTGCTTTATTATCAAGATGTCTACACTATTATTACTATGGAGCAGTGCTTTCAGAGTGGAGGCCTACTTATGGTTCCTAGAGATTCCAAAAGTATAAAGAGGGGCCTATATTCCTCATATGTGGGACCAGCTTGGGTTTGGGAGGCAGACGCCCTCTCTCTAATGAAGATAGGCTTGAAAGTTTTCTTTTTGATAAAGCTTATACTTTGGACTGACTCAGATGATACTGAGCCGTTCCTTAGTTCTACTGCTGGGTGCGACCCATAGGATAGCAGTGGCCAACGCAGTCCATCCATCCATGATCTTATCCATATTAGGACACTGAAGGAGTTGTGTAAGATTAACCAAACACAGGTCTGTCACCAAAAAGATTGAAGTGTGAGAGCTATTCTTTTTTTAGTAATATTTAATACATTTTGATGTATTTTCACTTGCTGTTCTAATGTGTTGCCATTTTTAGTCACTGCTTTTGTTGATGTTTTTAAAAAAAACTCCTTGGTTAAGATTTGACACCAAAACTACTTGGCTAGGTTTAGGGACAGATTATAAAATACACCCTTGCAAACACCAACCACAAAGCTTCAGTTGTTTTCTAGATTGCTAGGGTGATGAGGTGTGCCACAAGAATAGTCCCTAAGAAAATGTAAGCATCTTAGAATTTAACAGTCCTTCTTGTGAAAATAAGACGTTTTGCAGACATTTTGATGGGATGAAAGAGGACTGCAACGATGATCACTATTAGGAACTTCTCTCTGAGACAGTGAAAGTGATACCTGTTATCAGTCTGCAGAGCTGTTTCTAAACTGAACTTTTTATTTATTTATTTGGACAAGACAGTGCATACTAATTAACATACAATGTCATTATAGTTTACACAAGGTTGCACTAAATATGGCGGATTTAGCACAAGGCTAATTTCCATTCGTTGTCCCATACATAAAAGAAATATATATATATATATATATATATATTATATATATATATATATATATATATATATATATATATATATATATATATATATATATATATATATATATTTAAAAAAAATAAAATACGTTACAGACATATAAAAAAACAATATAGTAAAACAAAGACAATTAATATTGACTGGGTTAAACCTGCCCTACTATTTTAGAAAAGTGCTTTCAAGGCATAGCCTGTCGTAAAGTGCATATAGTTAAAGAGCCTGTTTTTAAAATATCTGATTTTAAAGTGCCTGAATTTAAAAGGCTGAACAAGCTATACTGTCTTGTTATATCAAAGGACCATGCCATCCAGTGCAACAGAAGCCTATAAGTTTTCATCTCACACAAGTGTGATTTGGAAACATTCTGCTTTTTTTCCATACCATGTATGTATGTATATTTTAAACAGATATTACTATTATAACGCCAGATGGGATGGAATGATCAGCAGTCAAAAAACTACACAAACAAAATATCTGTATTGTATGAGGAGTTTTAAGAAAGACAATTGAATTAAGAGCCAGTGTGAAAGGGATAACTTTGGTTCACTTAGCATTCTGATTTATTATGTATTAATCTTCTCTCTTTCTTTCTGCAGTGTTAAAGAAGCATGTCTCATCTTGTGTCTTAATGTGGGCTCCGCTATTCTACTAAGGACTCTACTTAATGAGTCAGAAGAGGAGATGAGAGATTGGACAGGTGCAGGGGACCCTTCACCAGAGGCTGCACTGAATGAGTTAGGGGTTTACTGTCTGGCGCCTTGTGATGTGTCGATTCTCCTCAGTCTCAGAACCTCATGGCCTGGACAATAGCACCCCCCGGTGGCGTTAGCATTACTGTGGCATATACATCAGAATGACTGCTGGACAAATTTTCCTTCCTACATTTTTGTCATTGGCTTTAATGGCCCAATCTGTTAAACATCTATTTTTATTGTGTTTTGTGGTTGTTATATGTTTCCAGGTGTAAATGAAAAGCTGTTCAGATAATACGATTACTTCTGCCGTCCCGTAACAGAAGCTGTGCTGTGAATTCAGCGGTATTTTCCTATCAGATCATCACTCAGAAAGAAAGTTAAAAGTGATACAATGTCCTGGTCCAACACTCATATTTATGTTTGTCAATCACAGATGCAAAGAGCATTTTCTTCCTAAAGGGGATGGGAACAGCTATAGGTCGCGGTTTTTAGAACTACTGACACTGCAACAGCTCATACAAAACAGTGCCTAAACACAGGTTTTACAGTCATGATGAAATGAACCATCTTTGCAGTATGTTCTGTGTAAGCATTGCAAGTTATATGTGTAAGTTACATAAGTTAGAGTTTTTCATATGATGTTCAGTCAGTTAATAGTCCAGCATTTTCATATGTGCCATTATATTTGCATCATTTCTGTGGACTTACTGTGACCTGAGTTGACTAAACTATACCACCAGTATGCTTTTTGTTCTTATGTAAATGACATCTGCCCAGTTTGCTAACTAATTAAACATGAAAATTAAATAAGAGAACTTAATTCATCCAGATTTTTTGTAAATATACAGTATCCATGCAGCATACATAGTTTAAAATGCATTTGAATACATTATACCTAGTAAATAGAAATAAGAGATGTAGCCTAATAGATCTGACACACACATATTTTCACAAGTTACTTCACTTGAATAATGAGTCTGTTATTATTATAACTATTATTATTATTCAGTTGATACGCTTAAATTCTGAATAAAGTTTTAAGGTGCCCTGAAAACCTGAATTTCTGGGTGATGTGCTTACATAACACTGTTAACATCTACAGCACTGGTTAAGGCAATAGTTGAACTTACAGCATACACACAAACACATTCTGTTATTACACACCTTACAGCCAACATGGCTGAGATATCTGAGATGCTCTCCTGTTTGTGTGCTATTTTAGAAATCTGTCAAAAACTTGTTTCAAACTAAAAATTATTTTGTTATTTGTTTCATGAGTTTATTTTTTAAATAATTCTGTTAAACCACAGTTCAAAAGCAATGTCTGACTTTCATTGGTTAGTTTTCATGGAATTTGTATTTATTATTACTTTTGTCAGATTCTAATTATTTCTGACCATTGTGGATTTCTCTTTCATTAACCGAGGGGTACCAACAATTTTGTCCATGTGTGTATATCAACCAAAAATCTTAATATTTTGTATGACCTCCTTTGGCCCTGATAACAGCTTGCATTCTTGCTGCTGTTGTTTTTATGTACTTTTTGACAGTCTCTTGTTATTGAGTTCCAGATAGTTTCTAGCTGTTCCCAAAGACTTGCTTTGGATGAAACTTTTGAATTCAATAAATCCCAGATCTGCTCAATGGATTCAAGTCTGGACTTTGACTTGACCAGTCCATCGGTTCCAGTACTCCAGATTCCTTTTTCTTGGTCAAGTAGTCTCTGCACAGCTTTGAAGTCTGCTTGGGGTCGTTGTCTTCTTAGTATATGAACCCACAACCAATGAGGTTCAAACCAGAAGGGATTCCATGACGTACCAAGATGTTTTGGTAGACCTTCTTGTTCATGATACCATCCATTTTAACTCATTTTCCCATGCTGTTTCCACAAATGAAACCCCATACCATAATGGAATCTCCACCATGTTTCACTGTGATGCATCTAGCATCAAAATGTTCTCCAGCTTTTCTGTGGACATAAATGCGATGCTGCTGACAGAAGAGTTCCAACTTGGACTCGTCTATCCAGAGAACCTTCCTCCAATCATCTACAGTCCAGTGTTTGTGCTCGCTGGCAAATTTTTGCATGTTTTCAGGTCTCAGTAATGACTTCTTTACACCTATTCTTCCCTTTAATCCTTGCCCCTTCAGTCATCTGCTTACGGTCATTCTGAAGACTTTCTCAGATTCTGATCTAGAAGCATTAACCTCTGCCTGAAGATCAGCAGTGGTCTTCCTTCTATCTCTAGTACCTAAAACCTTGAAATGCCTGACATCTGCTTCAGTTAGCATTTGTTTTTGGCCTCTTTCTTGGCACATTTTCTAAGTACTAGTCTCTGCCATTGAGTCCAAAGCATACTGGACCACGGTATGAGAACACTTTATGTCTCAAAGACCACCCAGCATTATGAAGTGCTTTAATTCGGACTCCGTCTTCCTCAGTGAGTTCCCTAAGCTTCACCATTTTGAACAGGAGTGAGGAATTTCAAACTAAATTCACATTTTTATACTCAAATTAGAGCCAGCACACTGGAATACTAAGAGAAGTCAGAAATTAATCAAGAATAACATACAATCACTAAAACATTTTTTCTGTTCAGGAATGCAAGCAAATAACTGTAATTTGGCATCTCAATCAAAAAAAAATGCTTTAATATATTTTTTTCTGCTTTTTTGTAAAACAGTAAAACAACAATAATTATATTTTAGCATCAAAGATATCATTTTGATTAAAGAGCTTGCAGATACAGGTGGATTAACCATTACAGAAACATAAAAAATATTTTGATAATCAGCAGTACTGTTAATTTAGGGCAGTGGTGGCAAACACCTCACACTGGGTTGGCAGGAGTCATAGAAACACTTTGGGTAACATAAGTTTTTTCTTCTGAATATGTTCAGATATGATAAAGGCAAAGTTGTTTCAAGCCACTTTGTGACAGGAAATTATGTCCCTTTAAAAACAAGAAACAAAAACAGGGATAACACAAGTCGAAGAATTAGAGATAGAAAGTGGATCTGGAAAATAATGTTTTATTTACTGTTTACTCAAAACAAACATCATGCAACAATACAAAAGGGTCACAAAATGTAGAGGAGCGAAGTGCTTGAGCCAACTAAATGAAAAGGACCTTTGTACATCCTCTGTGTCCGGATGGTGTGGATTGATTACACCTGATCAACGACTGAGCTCCAGAATCCCACCCGGCACTCATGAGGAGTGATTAACCTGGAGCTCCAGACCTCCTCCCAGCCCTGGTCCTTCCCACCTTGGATTGTGTCCACCACCACGACTCCTCCTCCCACAATCACTGCACAGGTCGATATACTTACAACCAAGACTCTCAGTAGAGGTGGCTGGTATTTGTGACCAGTCCACCCTGGTGCCTCTGTGTATTGTTTGTATTCCTGTGTGGTCCATCGGTCCATAAACACTTGTGGTGGGTACTATGGATGAATTCAGAGCTTCTGTTGGTGCTTGGTGTGGAGTCTAAAGTCTCAGTGGAGAATTAGGTAGAGGCAACACTTGCTGTGACTTATTTGCTAAATAACAAAAATAAAAAGTAGCTTTCTGCCGGAATCAGTCTTGATATCGTTGATCTCTTTTAATTTACCAATTGCAGCATGCCCAGAAGGGAAAGGACCAAGAGACACAAAGAAAGGGAGCTGCAGGAGGGAAGCAGCTCTCTGCTCTCCTGGATTAAAAAAAAAACATCTAAGGAGGATGAGGAGACAGATCATGATAAAGAAGAAAGTCAGAGTCATGTTAACTGTTTAGGGCCTTTTGTTCTATATTATTGAGATATCTTAAAAGCTGTTCCTGATTTATTTTGTCAACACAAAGTGATTTGATGGAACTAAATCAGGCAATAGGCTGTATTAGCAAAATATATTATTTTGTACTAACCATGAGTTACTTCGACATTACAACAATTGCAGTAGTTTTGTATTTACATTGATAGGCTATTATTAAAACTTTGACAATGATAACTTAAATACTCTATTAAAATGTGTCTTCAGAACACAACTGTGTAAGTAGGGAATTGAACTTAGGTCATGGCATTTACAGTCTGGTGTGGTGATCTTAGTGTTGTAATGCATTGACTCGTCTCACCAAGCAGTCTTGTTTAAAAAACATATTTGGTTCTTTCTGCTGTCCAGCAATAGGCCATCTCCCAGCATGGTTGATGAGGGAGATAAAGCAGCAGACACAGATAACAGAGAAGCAATAATGTCAGAGTGCAGAGCAGAGCCAGGTTTATGGACAGTTACAGAAACAGTGCTCCTGATTAACTGCACCTGCCAGAAAATGTATCCCTCCTTTATAATCCTCAGGTGATGTACAAACATTAATAAGGGAAACATATGAATATCTGCCAACTGAATTGTTACCAAACAATTTCTTCACCAATATGTTTGTAAAGGTGTGTAATAACATATTTTAAAGTATTGAAATTCAACTCCTTTCTTCTTCTTTAACTCCTCTTTATAGGTGTAGCATACAGTGACGTAATATCTGTAACTTCCTGTTGACTGCAGCTTTGTCCCCGCCCCCCGCTGCTGCCGCTGCTCTTGTCTGCTTTTTTGGCGAACCGCAGTAAATCTCAGACGGGTCTGTTATTTAAACGTCTAAAAGTGCATCACAAACGGACTGCTGTCTTGCTGGTCTCCGCTGTTAAAGTTCTGGGAAAAAAAAAAGAAAAAAAAAAAGCTTATTGGAGACAGCGGAGGTGACGTAGCTCCTTGTCCGTTTACAGCAGAGAGCAGACCAATGGGAAGCTGACAGGAGAGTTGTGATCAGTCGGCAGTAGCGTGGATCTTCAGCAGAATGTTTAGGAACGTTTTCCTGTTGCTGCTCCTGTCCGTCGTTTTCTACCATGAACATGCTAACGCACAGAAGAAAAAGGAGGTAATATGCCTTCAGTAACCCAACGCGCACAAAGTTCAGAAAGTTTGAGTAAAGTTTTTGTCACTTTTGCAAAGCCGGCTGTCGTCCGACTCCGTGCCAGTCGTCTCTGCTAACTTAAGCTAGCAGTAACCCGAAATTTGCTCAACGCTTTAGCTCATTAAGTATGGCAGTAAATGATAGGCAAATGTTCAACAAAGTTCATTAATCAGATCTTAACTCACAAGCACTAGTAACTTGTGCTAAACCGACTTACTGCTTGTTAACTTGGTGTTGGACTGGCCGTAATTAAACAGTCATTCTGAGGTGAAGGCGCTCCTTCATAAAGCCTCACTGACTTTTATTTAAGTGTCATCAGCTGTATGTTTAATAGAAGGACGTTTGGTCTTGTTGTCTGTGTCGTGTGTAGACTCTGCTGTCAGAGAAGGTGACTCAGATGATGGAGTGGGCCTCCAAGCGTTCAGTGATCAGAATGAATGGAGATAAGTTTCGTCGCTTTGTGAAGGCTCCTCCCAGAAACTACTCAGTGGTCATCATGTTCACAGCGCTGCAGCCACAGAGACAGTGTGGGGTCTGCAGGTAAGAGGCAGTAACAGTAGGAACATCTATTGCTGAATTTATAATTTATGGATTTATTTGCATCTTTTTTTTTTTTCAGACAAGCTGATGAGGAGTTCCAGGTGCTGGCTAATTCCTGGCGTTATTCCTCGGCCTTTACTAACAAAGTCTTCTTTGCGTCTGTCGATTTCGATGAAGGATCAGATGTCTTTCAGATGGTGAGACAACTTCTTTTGCTTCAAGAGTGGCGATTGTCTTTTTGTTTTATGTAACTTTTCCATCCATAAGAAAACACCACCAACATTTGCTGACCAGTACACCCTTAGCTTTAGAACAGTAGCTAGTCAGTAATTAGAGTCCCCCAGTCATGTCATATGGTTTGAGACAAGAAGATAACTATTTAGTTTTAAAATTGAACATTTATTTATTCTCTGCACTTTTAAGGCTATGCCAGAGATCTAAGTGTTTTGCCATACAACTGAATTTACAAAAAATGTTGATTAAAACAAAATGCAAATCATGTAAACCCTTTCATTTATTTCAAATGGTACAAGGGTAATGGATAAAATGTTGAAACTCAGAAGTTTTATTGTTGTTTAAGTATTTCCTCGTTTTGATTTTGATGCTAGCAAAACATTTCAAAAACATTGGGACAGAGGCATGACTATTTTTAACATAAACAAGTATTTTGGGACTGAGGAGATGATTTGCTGCAGTTCTGAAAGCTAATTCTTTTTCTATTGCTGCTTGGTACAGGATTTCAGCTTTGTAGCAGTTTTGGACCCTCTATTTTTCATTTCATTACGTGCTAAATGTCTTCATTGAGCTACAGGTCAGGACAGTAGACAGGCTAGTTCAGCAGACTCTTTACCTATGAAGACACACTATTGGAATATCTGCACAATGTAGTTTAGTATCATCTTGCTGAAATTAGAAAGGTGTTCCCTGGAAAAGATGTTGTCTGCTTGTCAGCACATGTTTCTCCAAAACCTTTTTGGCATTGTTCAGCATTACTGATTTCTTCAGGCTTCATGTTGTCATATGCACTCATGGCATCACGCTGACTTTTGTGGTGTTTACGGATAACAAGCCAGTTGGTCCCTCTCCTCATTATCCCTCAAGACGCATGTCCAGTTTTCCACTAGAATTTCTGTTTTGATTGGTCAGACCACAGAAGAATTTTTCTTCAGTCTGTGATCAGTGCGTTTCGGCCAATAGAGGGTGGTATTGTGTGTGAATACTGTTTATATCTGTTTTTTTCTTTTCATGACAGAGTGTTACCTGCCTTTGTGATGTACAGACAATAGTTTTCAGAAGTGCTTTTGTTGAGCGTGTTCGTTTTTTGAGATAGAAGACAAACCTCTTCTCTCCAGTTAAGCTGTTTATTTTCTAATATCAGTGTCTCAAGAGAATCTTGTATGAGAACCGTTTCTGTTTGGCACAGCTTCCCAGAAAAGGATAAAGTCTGATATGAACAGACTTGGTTATACAAAATAAACATATAATTCAAACACTGAAATGTGATTGGCTAAAGGTGGGGATAAACTGTGGTTTAGACTTAGCTCTCCCATTAGTTGGTGCACAGATATGTCCATATCTCTTGGCACACAGTTCATCCGATCTCCAGGAGTAAAAAGAGCCCTCCTGCAAACTTCTCGCTCTCTACCGGTTAGTCTTATTCCTTTGTTAGCTGAGACGTGATGTAGCCATTAGTGGTATTTCATAGAGAGGATGCAGGTGTCCCTTAAGGAAGATTATTATGGTTTTTCTCCCTCAGACAACCTTGAGTTAGCAGTTTCAGTGCAATTAGTTGTTGCCTTGTAAGGAAATAGGAATGTACTGTGTATCAAAGCCAGAACTCTGTTAGTGTGTGTGCATGTGTAGAAGAAGAAACATTTTTTGTAAGTGGATGTAACTTTCCAGCCTGACTTGTCTGTGTCCATCAGAGCTTGGAGTCAGAGCTTAGCTCCATCTCTTCCCTTTAAAAGCTCAAGCACAACTCATGCATTCATTGCACATTAAATGGTTATTATTATCAATATTGTAAAACTCATATGGAATGTCAATTTCAGTGTTCAGTTAGTAGTACCTTAAAAAATAAATCTCAACTCTTTCCAGTCCATGCAGTGGTTTCCAAGCAAGAACAGTGTCTTTATGCAGTGCTGCCTGAGTTCCTGAAGATTACACACCTTTAATATTGGTTTTTGGCCCTGTCTTTTCTTTACAGGAATTTCTTGAGATTTTCTGCATTTTTTAAATTATATTTGTACTGTAGATAATGAAATTGCTAAATTCTTGACACTAGTATGCTGAGAAATGTGTTTGTTAAATTGACCTGTTAGCTCATGCAGTTTTTCACAGAGCTGTGAACCACTCTCCATCTTTTACCTACTCATGTTACTGACCTATTCCCAATCAACCTGATTACTTGTGAGATGTTCAGCCTGGTGTTTTTGTTTTTGTTTGTTTGCTTGTGTTTTAAACATTATACAACTTTTCTGATCTTTTATCGCCCCAGTCACCCATTTTTTATAACATGATTCTAGTATCAATATAAAAATTAGAATAAGACAAAATCAGTGTTTCAACAAATGTACATGCTGTTTTCATATTATTTTCAGAGAAATATGAAATTACTATGATTTGAAAGTCATTGCATGTTTTTATTTACATTTTACAAATCTTACCAAATTTTTTGGAAACTGTTTTAGAAAGTGTTCACTGTAACTTTTTCCAAATCGCTAATGTATTCATTAAACACATGAAAACTAAATAATTTTCACTGTTAAAGGGATAGATTACCCCTGAAATTATGGCACATAGTGTCAGTAAAGCTGGAGTATGCACTCTATTCCAGAAACATTTTTTGTTGTGTTCCTTCAAGATTTCTTTCCGACCTGACAGCAATCAATAAATCACCTGTTCTGATGATAAGAAGCTATAAACAACAACTCTGTTATCTGTGACAGTCACAGTTCTGTAAATAGCCGTCTGGTCTTTGCATTCAGATCATATGAGATGATTGTGTGGCTAGCCTGACTGTCTGACTGCCTAACTGCACCCACTCTGCCCGTGGACTCACTGTTTGTCATTGGAGTCTCCTGTAAGGCCATCAAAGCATTAATACCTTCACCTCAGCACAAAAATCAAAGATAAGATGACATGTAGCTACAACAGTTAGCGTATACTCTGGATTTGACAACCACCAGGATATGCCTCATAACAGCAGTGGTAAAATGTATGCACACATGCTCATTGATGGACTAGACCATGCTGGTTACGATGTAATATAGATGGCTGCATCAGAGCCAGAGGAGCAAAATTTTAAATGAATAGACTTTGTTGGGAATCAGTTCAACAAAATTATCAATAGCGGAACCAATAACATCAAAGCGTATTAATTCTCTGGTCTTTAAAAATTTAGTTTAATACTGGTTTTGGTACCCATTTTTAGTAATAACTGTTACTGGGTTTGCCTTAGCCAGTCCGACCTGAGTGGTCCTGGTACCGGGACAAGATCTCATTTAAACTGATCTACAACTGCCATGTTGAGAAGGTCTGTACTCTAGTGCGTGTGTGTAACCCAAGCCCAAGGAAGTGCAGTGTTGAGGTTAAAGTCATTTGGATAAGTAGATCTCAAGAAACATTAAACTGCAGTTGGTGGGATGGCAGGAGCTCAGTGATGTAACAATGTCATCGATAGCAACGTCCTGCAGAAATGGCTGCAGCTGATCTGCAGCCATTGAGCATTGATTCCCTTGTAGAACAAGCTGCAGCTACAAAACCTCACCCAGGATCATGCACAGTGTGCTAATATTTTAGATGAAACAGGGAAACTGTATGGTGGTCCACAAGTTCAGCAAACTGGAAATGGCTGATCATGCCAGTACAACCGGTGGTGCATAAAGCCAAAGCATCCCAGAGTGCTTTGTGAGACTGTATCATCCTTTTTTTTTTTTCTCTCTAGCCAAGTGTAATATAGACTATTACCATTATTAACATGCAAAGTGTGGTCTGTTAGTAGTACCACGTAAAATTGATTTTCCAAATGTTTCTTGATCACTGCTTATGTACAAAGTAATTTCTGGACTGCTGTTATGGTAACAATGTATGTCCTCTCTTGTTTTTGTTTACTTTTATGGATTTGTAAGAATGATACCATTGTTGTAGTCTGTAGATCATTTTAGTCTTTTTCCTGGCTACATATTGATACAGATACTTTTGCCAGTCATTTTGCTAACTACATATTACTTCAGTTATTGAAAATCATAAACATTTTCCTTTTTATTTCAGTATTTATGTTAAAATATTGATTATCTAGTTCAAGAAAAGAGTTGCTTTCACATACAGCAATGAAGCAAATCTGTGTCCTTTTGAACTTGACATTGAATAATTTTCTGATTCGGTATCTGACAAACAGGGACTATCATTAGGGTTCAAACTCCAAAGAAGTGCACTATTCATTTTACTATTATCCTTCTGATGCTGGGACTCAAATTGTCATGAGCTGCTTACATCTACTTTTTAGACTTTGATTGTGTCGACATTGAATTTGGTGTACATTGTGGAACTGAAATGCCTGATAAATGAGCAAGATTTACCAAAAAACATGGTAGCCATTGACTAAAACTCCTAGCAGACAGTGGGACTTGGCAGGAAGGTAGTCTATAACTCATTGACTGTTGGGCAATGTTCAGAACATTTGCTGAAGCATATCAAACAAACCCATAGGGGGCACTATGTCTGTGTACCTTAGAACCAACTGTGCACAATTTTACCAGTTTTAGTACAAGTCTACTTGTTATAAGGGTGTTATTTACTCTGCAACTTACAGTTTTGTTTAGACTAAAGTGAAAATGCTAATTTTTAGTGGTTGTCTCACAGATAGTTAAGCCTCCTCAAAATCATTACACATATTTAGAAGTTTTCTAAATTGTCTAGATTTTTCTAGACCGTCTATTGCAGCCAAGTTACCATAAAATATTCAAATCTTCAACAAATTTGTCACAAGTTTTCTACACCTCTAAAAGCTGCATTTTCAGGACTGCACTCATCAGCCTGCACTTCTAGGGCTGTACATCTAGAGCTCTTCGTTTTGAGATAGTGCTGCTTATCACAATGAATAATAGCCAAAGTGCTAGACTTATGGTTTTCAACACTGATTACACCCGGATTACTACTTAGTACTTAATTTTAATGGGTTGCTCAAGACGTTTTCCACAGAGAGTGAAACTTGATGTCCAAGTACTCATAGTTTCAAACGTTATTCCATCCAAAATAATACTTATAGTCTCAGTTTTACTCCACCCAAACAGTACTGTCTAACACGTTACGGATTTATAGGTTTAGTCAAGACAAAACACTACTTATTGTCCAAGTTCCTATCATTTTACATGTACTCTCTCAATAATAAATTATAGAAAATCTTTTTTTTACCAAAAACACCACATTCTTTCTGTAATTCAACTTGGATACAAAGAGTTGCATTCGGACAAATTCTGTACTTAGTGTTGCAAAATGTTGCAGAAATAGCCTCACACGGCTGCACCAAACAATAATGTAGGATAAATGTGTCGACTGCAACACACCTAATGGTAGAAACTACATTTTATGATTAAAAGTGCACTCGTTAATTTAGGGATACCACTTAAGTATGGTATCAAGGCCACTTAAGAGACCTTTATTAAGAATATTTCAGGTTCAATAATCAATAATTAATCAAATCTACTTGTATTGAGCAGTCTCATTATTAAAGTTGTAAACTCTGATTTCATTGACTTTCAGTTCCCAAAACAAAGAAATACACAGTTGAACCAATGATAATTATACACAAACATTTATTAACCAATACTATGAACGAACAATAAACAACAATGACGCAACAACAACAGACAGTGAATAAATGAATGAATAAATACAGTTCAATGAACTAGTGAACTGTGATCGTCACTGGAAACAGTTGGTAGAAAGGTGATGAATTTAGAATCACTCTTGAGATGGAAAACCAGATATAATTTATGAATTCCCTTGTTTAGGAGAAGGAAAGTGATGCTTGCTTAGCCTTTGTATGAGGGAGGGGGAGGCCGCTGCAGGATGTGGAGCTGTGATGATCTGCTGGATGAATTGGTTCAGGAAGGCAGAGACAAGAAGGAACTTTGGCAGATTTGCATTGCAAAAGTGTGCTGAAGTAAAAACAGAGTCAAAGCTCATAGCTATCAAGAAAACGTTCGCACTGTTGTAGTATTAAAGTTAATTTGAGCAGTCAAACATTAAGTACAATATAGAAAAACAAAGCCCTAGTTTAAAGTTGAGTCATGCATTTCTTTAAGCCATCATAAAGGAACCTAATTTTAAGCCTTTGTTTTAGTTTAACTTTTATGAAAAAGCCAGTTTCAAAAATCTTTTTTTTTTTTTTGCCCAACATTCTCCCAGTCTTCTCTTTGTTCTCAAGAGCCTGGTTCTATTCGTAAGTTGAGTAGTATTCCAGTCACTTTCCTCTATATATAAAGTTTTGGAGCCAACTTCAAATCAGCATCTAACCAATCATGGATGTGTTCCTCCCAAGGGGTGGTGTTAAGCTTCACTGTCCAGGAGAGGTCAGAGGCCAAATACCTTTAGAACTTACTCTTAGCTCATTTCTTAAATGTAGAATTCCAGTTGTTCAACATTTATGATGGTCACAGATCTAAAATAACACTGAATAAATGATTAAAATGACACTAAACACATTCTGTTTATCTCATATGGTTCCTGAGATAATAATAAAAGGTGTAGGGGAGTTTTTTCTTGCCACTGTTGCCTTGGGGCTTGCTCTGGAGGTTCAGGTATATGGATTCTGTAAAGCGTCTTGAGACAATTTAAGTTGTAATTGGTGCTATTTAAATAAAATTGAATTGAACTGAATTGAATTAAATGTAAGAATAAACTTAAAAATTGTAGACTTTAGGCTACATAGAAGTACACTTATAACATGGCTAAACATACAAGCATATACATGCAATGATCAGAAAATAAGACCCAAGAAGTATATATGCTTACATTAAAAAGTCTGTCTGCCTTTATGGCTGTGGTCTGACAGAGAAGAGGGGTGTTTGTGTTGTGTGAGCTTCTGCACAAGCACTTCAGATTCCATGTGTTCTTCTTCCATGCTGGTCCTGATCAACCTGGTATCAGAGACTGAGTCCTGATCATCACTCCGGTGATGCTCCATTTCCTTAATGTACTTATTTAAACTGTTTAATTAATTCCTGCATAGTAAGTTCTGTGTGTTAGGTAGGGTGATCAGAAGGTCAGAATGCCAATCCGCTTCTGCAGAGGTGTGGTTTTCCTCACAGTTGACACTTTATGACCCTTATCAGATTCTAGTGGAGGTAGGAGGCATCCTGTGGAGCCATTAGTGGTCCTTTGATAGTAAACCTTCGATCAGCAGATGTTCCATTTGGAGGTGAACTTTGGGTTAGCTGTCTTCTGAAATGGCTTCTTTGGGAAAGGGTCTTTGGATGTTTGTGTGTTGGTCTGGAATGTTCTGCTCCTCAGTACGCTATATTGTCATAGTTATCTATCTGTACAGAAAGCAGCAACACCCCCACTCAAAACAACTCCAGTAATCCCCACTGCTGGAGGTCTCAGAAACATTTTCGAGAGAGAGAGACAGTAATGGGTATTAATAGACAGTGACAGTGAATGATCGACACATGCACAGCGAGCGACTGCATCCACACACGTTCATTTTGACATTCTTTTATCATCTTCTGAAGTTTAATTAATGCGTTAGTTGTAACTAATTATCAACACAGAGTTGGGCTAGACACTATCGTGCTATTGCGCCTTTGAATAAATAAATAAGCAAAAAAGCTGAGTTGGTTTCACTGCAAGCTATCATTAGCTCAAACATGACAGTTTGCAGTACCTAATGACTAGTTAAAGCATAGCTTTTTTGCAACTTTTGGAGAACTTTCAGAAGTCCATAGCTGAAAGAACGTACATTACTACTGTACAGGTGCTCAGTTACTTTGGCCAATTACTGTTAGAAGCCTCTAAGTGTCAGAAAAACAAGTATTTAAGACATGGTTGTAATTAACTTGATTTGCGTCCAAACTTTGAACCTATTAAATGAGCTGGATGCATCATTCAAATTTTATAAGTGGATGTAGTTAAATATTATTGAACCCCACTGCTGCACATGTAAAATGTTTTGACTGTATTTGTGTGTTTGCAGCTAAATATGAATTCTGCTCCGACCTTCCTCCACTTCCCATCCAAAGGAAAACCTCGTAGGTCTGATACGTACGAGCTGCAGGTCAGAGGCTTTGCAGCAGAGCAACTGGCTAGATGGGTGGCGGACAGGACAGATGTACAGGTAAGAATACAACATTTTGTGAAATCTAAGTGACCAGGAGCTGAGATCCATCACTGTTTGTGCTATGATGAACTAAATCTTGACTCGGAGGTTCCGACAGTTGCACACTAGGATGATAGGTGCCTCTGCTGATTTTAGTCACATTTGTCTGTTTCAGATTCGTGTCATCCGTCCTCCCAACTATGCGGGGCCTCTACTGCTGGGCTTTCTCCTGGCAGTGATTGGAGGACTGGCATATCTACGAAGACACAATTTGGAGTTTCTCTTTAACAAGAATGTCTGGGCCTTTTCTGCACTGGTAAAAACAACCAACACATGCACATGCAACTTTACACAGATAAGGACATGGTGGTGGTACCAGTAGGTAGTCCTCCAAAAGCAGTGATGATATACGAGTTACACTAAAAAAGATGACAGTCTGCGCCTATAAAAACAAAAACTACACCATGTATCCATTTTTATAACTTTTACATTTTGTATGGCTGCTACATTGGTCAGGTCTGTCTTGTAAAAAAGATCTCTAATCTCAATGGGACTTCCTGGTTAAATAAAGGTAAATAAATAAATAATAATAATAGACACCATAACCATCAAAGTAGCCACCTTACACATCAACAACAATTCATGGGGTCCCTGCCACACTTGCAACATTCCCTGGTGCATTAAGGACCATTTGAGATGCACACATGATCTTTTCCACTGTGTCAAAACTATGAATGTCCTGGAGCAGGATGTGTAGCTGTGATTATCTGCTGGATGAGTTGGTTCAGGAACACAAAGACAAAGAGGCACTTTGGCATAGACTTAGACTTAGACATGTCTGCATTGCAAGAAAGTGCCGAAGTAAAAGCACTAAGAGCTGATGCTCATAGTTTAAAGAAAATATTTGTGCTGCAGATTTATTAAAGTTAACTTAAGAAGTCAAACTTTAAGTAAAACATAGGCAAACAAAGTCAAGCTCAAATTATAGAAAAGAATCCTAAACAATTGTATGAAAATGGTGTTTAAAATTAAGCCAAATGTTTCTTTAAGTCATCATAAAAGAACTCGTTTGTAAGTCTTTTGTTTTAGGTCACGTTTTAAGCCATTTGTAGTTTAAGCCATTGTTTTCAGTCCTCCTTTCATTCCAGTGACTGTCTGTTGTACAGAAAGTTTTGGCGCCAAATTCAAAACGGCATCTAACCAATCATGGATGTGTTCCTCCCAAGGGGTGGTGTTTAACTTTGCTGTCCAGGAGAGGTCAGAGGCCAAATACCTTTAGAACTTACTCTTAGCTCATTTCTTAAACGTACAAATCCAATTGATAAATATTTGTGATGGTCACAGAGGTAAAATATCACTGAATAGTGAATCAGACAATGTTGACGCAGCCATGCCTTGTGTAAGAGCTGGAGTAGCCGGTAAAACGGAGGAAAAACATCACACTAAGCCGACATTACTTTTGGCCTGCATGCTACGATTTCGTGAATGAGCTGCAGCCATTTATTGAAAATTGCGCACCGGTGTGTAGCCCTGCCCACACCCAAAAGTAGGTCAATTGAGGACAAACAGATCAACATCACAACATCAAACATAAGATGTTTCTCTCATGCTGTTTCTGAGATAATACAAAAAGTTTAAACATACATACAAACTGTGGAATTTCAGGATACTTGAAAGTAAACTTCTAATATAATTGAGTCTGTACATGCTTTCCATTGGCGGAGCCCAAACGCAGTAGGAAGTCATAGTCTCTGCTGACATACTGCACTATGTTGACATACTGTGCTCAGTACAACTCAAGAATAATCACTAATACGGTACCACAGCATGATCTGCAACCGCTGTTTCCTCATGTTTTCTGTGTTAGATGTGAGGGGAAATGCAGATTGGTGTTTTCCTATTGTGGTATGAACAGAGCCACCTCAATGGTCTACTTTTCGGCCTCCACACATGGACAGAGAGAAGCATGAATTGGCCATAAAAACAGTGTTAACATCTGTCCCCTGAAACTTTCACCACCAGTAACATCTTAAGTCACCCCTGACCTGGCAGCTTAACAACCATTGTGGTGGAACTTGGCAGTTCCAAAACCATTGTTATTTTTGCTTTGAAACCTGGCTGTTTCACAACTATTTACACATTATTATAGTAGTTACACTACTATTGACAAGCATACTAAATGTAGGTATTTGTAAGTAAACCCCTTTGAGACATGCGACCTGTTCTATTTATCTGATCGCAACTGAACATGCCTAATTTACGTCTGACAATGCGCCCTGTTTTGTTGCTGCCAGTCTTTTTAAAAAGTCATGTCGACAAATTTAATAGGTCGGACCTAGTAACATTTCCTCTTTGCTTTCAACATGGCACAAGTCAAGAACTGCACCATCACATAAACAGGTAGACATGCACAAGGTACTTTGAGTTGTGTGATGTGATTTAGAGAAGGTTTTTTTCTCCATTTCAGCACCCATATTCCCCAAAAACATCACAGAAAGCACTTAATACGCAGTTTGTTTGCCACAGTCACACCACACTCTTCGCTACAATTATGTATCTGTTAGGCTACTAAAGGAAATCTACAGAAAAATCAACTTTACTGTGATTAAGCTGTACAATAGCAAAGATAGCCACCAATAATGAATGCAGTCAGTTTTCTTTCCCTCCACAAAATGGAGCTGAAATGTGTTGCTTCAAGCTGTTTAGGGCTATTCCCTCTGAGGTTATTATATACCTGCAGCATCAGACAGCAGTAGGTCCAAATGTGCATCTCTGAAGGCAAAGAGTTGCAGACATTTGTGCAGCTGGAACGGTTACAGCACCGGTCACTTCATTAATTTTTTCTAACTATAAGTGATCCCTGAGAGAACATGTAGAGCTGATCAGTCCGGGCCAGGATCTTATAGCAAGTCACACCTGGTAGGCCTGCTTGTCTTCACATCAGACAGATAAGCTGTCACAAGCAGAATGGCAGTGTAGTTTCTTGTTAAAGACTAAATCCTCTTGGTTTATTACGTACCTGGAGCATCAGACAGCTACTTCTATCAGTAGTCAGAAATGTTCCACATCTAATGTCTTTCAGTGTTTTCGCATGACAAGTGGCAGCCATCAAATGTACCATCATATGTGCCAGTTAAAGTGAAACAAGGTATAACCTATTTTGATTGTGAATCAAAAGTTGATAACTGGAATTCAGAAGCAAAATTAAAGCTAAAATTGGAGTCATTCAAATCCAAACAGTACTATGATTTAGATAAGACTTTAAGAATAGAAATGAATACCTCAGAAAGAGCAACAGATGAGAAATCTCTGTTCCTGATGAGCCAGCCATTATGTAGCTCATATTAATATGAAATTTAAAAGCTATAAATTTTCATGGATTATTAAGTAAATCTGATTTTCTACCATGGTGACCTAGAAACCCAAAAAACTACACAATTAGTGGGAAACATGAGCAAATCATTTACAGAGAAAAAACAAGGTAGCCATGCACACAAAGACAATAAAAATCCAGACCCAGAACATCTTGAATAAGGCATTAAGATCCTGAGGATGGTCACAGGTCCTAAAATGACTGATGGCGCAGCACAGTGAAGTGTGAATGAGACAGATATAAAATATATGGAGGGATAGGCACACCAGCATCAAGTAATACAAACGTAGGGCTAGAATCCAAATCCAAAGCAAGCAGAGGATCATTAACTTTATGATGTGCAGTTTCAGTGAAGTGAAAAGAACCTGGAAGCAGACTAAAAACAATGACAAAAATTTCTGTTGGATAACTGTACTGACCGTTGCTTAGGCTCAACTCTTTGTGGTACATGTATGTGTATGTGACATTACATTATCATTTATGTTTGCATTGTGATTTTTGAAGTAATTGTGTGTACAAATTTATAAAAAACAAAATCATTGAATGTTATTTTTGAATGCTTTTATCCAAAAGCAAAAGCAGAGTGAAATACAGAATGAATACCCAGCAGTATTTAGCTTTGGATTACACAAGTATGTGTGTTTTTCCTTGTGTTTCAGTGCTTTGTCCTAATCATGACTTCGGGCCAGATGTGGAACCACATCAGAGGACCACCTTACGCTCACAAGAACCCCAGCACAGGACAAGTTGTAAGGCAGTATCACAAAATTCAGAATATATACTCACTCACTAGGGAGTTGCTTTCCCATCTTTAATCAAGTGTGGTCTTTCCGTTTGATAGCACTATTGATTAATTTATGTTCCAAATTAGTTTTTCCTCCAAACCTTGCCCCCTCTCTCAAATAGCCTGTGCTTTGCTACCAACTTACTAATGTTCAAAACTGTTCGTCTGCAGTCAGAAATTCTGAGGTTAGTAATTAGAAATTCATAGCTGCACAGATTTCTTTTGGTTCAGTTTAAGTGTGTCTTCTCGTACCTGAGAAATTTCTGCTTTCGGATTTTGGACCACAACCTTATTCTGCTACATCACTACAAACTAAGAGTGACGAGGCTATCCACGACCACTCACTCATTCAGGAAGTAGTCTCCTGAGGCAGAGCAGGCTCTGAGAGACTGCTTTGAATCTACAGACTGGGATGTACTGCAGGGATCCCACAGTGGGGACATCGAGGCAGCTGTAAACTGCACTACTGACTACATTAACTTTTGTATGGATGCTGTTGTTCCGGTAAGAACTGTGCGATGCTACGCCAACAACTATCCCTGAATCATAAGTGACATCAAGGGCCTCCTGAACCAATAGAAGAGGGCCTTTAAAGATGGTGATAAGTAGGAGCTAAAGTGCATGCTGATGGAACTCAGAGTCTGGCTTAGGGAGGCGAAGGAGCAGTACAGAAAGAAGCTGAAGCAGAAGCTGCAGAATAACAGCATGAAAAAGGTGTGGGACGAGATGAAGATCATCACCGGCTGCAGCTTGACGAGGAGAGACACCACTGAAGGAGACATGGGAAGAGCAAACCAGCTGAACAACTTCTTCAACAGGTTCGACCTCCCTAACTCACTCTCACCCCAGATGACTGCCTCTCTCACCTACCGCTCTGCTGACGTCAGTACAGTGGAGAACATTCCTCCACCCAAGATCACAACAGCCCAGGTGTGCAGAGAGCTGAGGAGGCTACATCCCAGCAAGGCAGCGGGTCCAGATGAAGTATATCCACAACTGCTGAAGGCCTGCGCGATGGAGTTGGAAACCCTCTACAACGCATCTTCAACCTGAGCCTGGAACGAGGAATGATCCCTCAGCTGTGGAAAACTTCCCGCATCATTCTAGTCCTGATGAAACCATGACCTGAAGAGCTGAACGACTACAGACCGGTCTCCCTGACGTCACATGTGATGAAAACCATGAAGCGGCTGCTGCTAGACCCCCTGAGGCCACAGGTCCACCATGCCCCCGACCCTCTGCAGTTTGCATATTAGGAGAAGGTGGGGGTCGAGAGCTCATTCTTTTTGAGCTCACCATTGATGATAGCTGTTGGACAGATTTTCTTGCAGTAGATTGAGAGGCGCTGTGAACTTGCTTTCAGCTATCATGACTTTATGTCCTTTGTGGCAGCAAAACATGTTACATTAGCCTTCAGAAATTGATTCCGGTTAAACTTGACTAACCACAAAGTTTAATGTTGACTTAATCTGAAAAGCTCATAATAAACAGACTGAAAAGACTAAAGGTTACATGTAACCCACATTTCAGCACTTACTGTAGACGAACATGCTACTCTGATACACTATTGGTCTTATAAGAGGGTCGATGTTATTTTCATTGGGTAGTGCTACTTTCAAGAAAAAAATACTTTATTGTATTTGGCCCATATACTAATGTATGAACTATCTGTGTTTTCAGAGTTACATCCACGGTAGCAGTCAGGCCCAGTTTGTGGCAGAGACACACATCATCCTACTCTTCAGTATCCTTCAGCTGTGTATACTCTCACAGAACAATGAATGCTAAAGCAGAAGTCTTATCTCTGTTGATGTCTTGCAAAATGCACAGATAAAAAAAAAGTCCTGACAGCCAACTGGTGAAACAAAACCGTGTGACCTTTTGGCTATATGCTGGAGATTCTTCATGCACCACCAAAAACATCTCAGGTTTGGTGAGGCATGGACTCTACAAGATCTCTGAAGGTGCCCGACAGTTTCTGGCACTAACACTGTGTCCACAGAGAACGAATTTTAGTAATCTGTTGCAAAAATGTCTGACTTCTGTGTTAATCAAAGCGGCTAGTAACACCTCTGACATGTCAAAAATAAGCATTCACTTACCATGTAATGTTTCCCAGACTCTGACATCTACAATTCTCACAACATAATCAATGTTAACTTCATCCATGAATGGTGAGTGTTTGTGGTGTGACCCCTAGTGATTTGTATCCCTATGGTGAATCGTATCCACTTTATCTCCAAAGTAAAAGCTTTTTAATGTTTCTTCAGAGCATCAGGTTTGGCCCTGTTCTTCGCTTCTCCTTTTTGCTTATTTTTATAGCACAGTTCACAGTCTGTAGAAGACTGATGTACATGTATAAACCTTGACGCCACTGTCAGATGCTGCTGTTACCATGGGAATAGTGCTGCTGTGTGAGGCTGCTACTTCTGACATGGACATTGGAAAGAGGAAAAGTATGCACACACATATTTTCCATCTTTTTTGTATCACTCTTGATCATTTCATGAACTTGTCCAAGCGTTTACCGCTCACTAAGACCATTTTCTATGTGCCAACAAGGGAGCGCCCATAACATGCGCCAATTAGTGACAACATTAAAAACACCTTCCTAATATTGCGTAAGTCCACCTTGTGCCGCCAAAACAGCTCTGGTTTGCTGGGAAGTAAACATGAGATCTTTAGGAGTGTCCTATGCTGTTTGGCAATGGTATGCTGGAAGCACATCCCTTGGGTCCTGTTGTTTGGAACCTCTGTCGCATTGGGCTTGTTCTGGTGCGTTCCACAGATGCTCAGTCAGGTTGCTATTTGGGGAGTTTGTTACTTAAGTTGTTCCTGAGCAGTTTTTGGCAGTGGAGCAAGGCACATTGTCCTGCTGGAGAAAGCTACTGGAAATGGCACGAGTGTTTTGTATGAAACGAAGTTTATGTGGGTCGTACATGTCACAGTAACATCCACATGAATGCAGGACCCAAATTCCTTAGCAGGACATTGCATTGTTGCATTGTAACGTGATGATCAGTGTTATTCCCTTCACCTCATTGAAAGATAGATTTTCTTCTACATCAGTCTAAAATATTTGCTAAATAACTATATATATGTATACTAAAAGAATTCTTCTGTCGTTTCCGCATCCACCTGAAGCTATTTCTTTGTATAATTATTGATGTGCAATCGATGAAGAATCAAGTCCACTGTCTTTGTTGTGCAAAAAAGCATTCTAAAGATCAGCTAAAGCCAATAGAGGCTTTAGCATTGTGAGTTAGCTCAACTTGTTTTTGTTTTTTTTAAGTTGACTGCCCATGGTCAAATTGAAAGGGGAATTGAAATTGGGTTATCCTTGATATACATTTTGGCTTATATCATGTTAAGGAGGGACCAGTTTCTGACCAATAAGAATATGAGAAACTCCATAGGCATGAGATCATTGTCATAGGATAGACTTGACAGCTGTCTTATACCTATACAGTAATCACCTGGGTGTTCAATGATTAAGGGTATAACACATCGGTAAAGGTGCGATAGAGACCAAAGGCATGAATTTCCTGCTCATGTGTGCTCACATAATAATCTCCATTTATCCAATGGACAAGGACAAGTAATGGGTGTATCACAAAGCAGTAGAGCGATTCAGATTTAGTCACTTGTCAACATAAATTGACTGTAATTTCAAATGGCTGAAGTGTATTTAAAGAAATTCACATTGTACAATTACCAAGTAGTAGTAGTTGAATTTACGAATTTACCAAGTTTTCTAAGATACTAAGATGTTCCACTCTGAGATCGCATCTGGGAACTACCACAACAATAATGTGAAAAATATGCTTGGAGGAAAATTTAGTTTGCAACTGGCCTACCGTAAGCGTTAGCCAGCATATCCACACTTGCAGTTATACCACAGAATTTCTGCATCCCAGCCTGATACAACTCTGTTGGTTTGTTCAAGTAATTACAGGGGGTCCTCCACTTACATTGGAGTTCCGTTGCTACGGTGTGATGTAAGTCGATTTTCTCCATAAGTCAGAACGCCGGTGAAAATGTAAACAAAACCATTAAGTGCATCCTGATATGGCAAAAATGTAAACAAAGCTGTTATGTGAATCACGTTATGATCAGTTCTTTGGAAAAGTCCTGAATACCAACGACTTTCATGCATGTATGAATGATTTTACAAAAAGATAACAGAATAGTGTAACAGACTGATATTGTTGTTGATGTTGAGGTTTCATTGTTAATTGCTCAGTTCCAGATTTGCCTAATGTCAGTGAACTTGCCATGTTTAGTTAGCTCACCTCTGATTGGCTGAGAGTCAGCAGTTGTGTGTGTGTTGCTCCCCGTACTCTGTGTGTGTATTGAGTGACAGAGCTGGGAACGGCAGCTATTTCTGGAGCTAAGTTATGGGGTTTTTAGAGTTAGTCTGGCATTGGTTACGACCCACAGTAACCTGTCTGAAAGTTCAATAAACGACCAGAGAACCAGATAAAGTGTCACTCATTCATCACAGAGGATCGCTACAATATGTTGCACTGTTTTTTCAACTTCATTCATAATGATGTTCGTTGGTGATGTTCGTCAGTGTTTCGACCTGTTCCGAACATTTTATTATATCTAATTTCACTTCCATGGAGATGCCATCAGAAGAGTCTGGCTTACGCCTGGGAGTCATAATGAAAGGCAAAAAGTTAGTGAATGTAGCACAATCCAAGGTGGCGTACAACCGGAGAATGGAAACAAATCCATCTTATAGCGCCGTGTGACGACGTATTTGTCCGCTCCGCTCATCAGCTAGTCCCACGTACCCAGTTCTGACGTAACGACAACGCTGTAGGTCGATGACGTCGTAAACCGAGGACCCCCTGTATATGGAATTAACCTTGAGGGACATTATGGTACTGTAAGTTCCACCCTACTCAGTGTGGCCATAGTTTCTGTCTGAGGTAGCCACTTTCACAACTTGCAGAACAGCTTTTGGCAGAGGATTAATTCAGCAAATACGTGTTGCTATGTAAAATATGTATTTTAACTGAAAATCTACATATGGAATTATTTAAGAGAGAAGAGTTGAAAAGAATAACCTGTATTTCTGTAACTCAGTCTTGTTTGCTGTCACTTCTGACAGTTTATTACTGGTCTCTCTCGCTCGCTCTCTCTCTGTGTGTTTGTGTCTCTGTTTGGGTGTGTTTGTGTGTCTTTGTGTCAGTAATGTGCATAGCAGGTATTGGCCTGGTGATGCTGTTCTTCAGCTGGCTGTTGTCCATTTTCAGAGCCAAGTACCATGGATACCCATACAGGTAGGAACAGGAGGACAGCTTCATATCAGTTCACTCTGTTTTGTCTGCTGTGAATGGCTTGGATAGTGCCTTCATGTTTTGCCTTCTGAAAGTTTTCTTGTCTCTGTTGTAGCTTCCTGATGAGTTAAGGCTGATGAGAATCCTGCAGTTCCAAAGCAAGTGTAAACTTAAGGAGAGGAAGTTCTCAAGTGCCATTAACAGAGTGTTGTCTACTGCAGCATTGCAGAACTTTATCCCAAACTATAATTTGATGTTTAATATGCTGAATTAAAAGTTGGACACAGTGTGCCTTTACAAAATATCAGCAAGCAATAAATTTGCCAAGAACAGAGCCTTCATCACCACTGTGCATTCTAAACTGTCAAGTGCCAAAAGATGTCTTCTTTATTTGAATTGTTAAAAAATCTTAATATCTAAAATGTATTTTTTTTTCATTCGTATTAGTTTATGCCTGATGGAAATAAAAATCCTAGTATTGTTTTATTTTGAAAATTAGGGACTGCGAAAAGGTAATTTTTACTTTACAGATTGTTCTTCTAATATAACCACGTATGAGCCAAGAGACATCGCCAGGGAAAATGGTACTGCTAGCATCAGTTTGCAGGCAAAACAACTAGTCAGCTGCAGCACAATAAAGCTCATGGAAATTACTTGCAAATATCACTTCAGTTAGTAGAGGCTTTCTGCTCTGTGATACTACTGGTAGCAAAACAGTCTGTCGACTGCTTGTAAGCTACAGTGCAAGTCTGTTAATAATGTGTCCGGTTCAGTCTGCATGACATGCCCCTCCAGCCATTAAGAAATAGGGTCCTTTTTGATATTGCTCAAATACCCTTTTTACTATTTGATAAGTAGCAGTATACTTATAAACCACCTTTTCAAACTGTACTGAAAAAAAGAATGACCAAATATGTCTGTTTGACTGTAAAGTAAGATCTTGGTATCCTACATCATATGGTCTCAAGATCTGGCAATTAAGCAGGACTCTCTTTAAATATTGTGATATTTTATATAGTACAATCTCCAGAGCAAAGTTTCTGGTAAATCAACACAAACCAGTTTAGGGCCAATAAAGCCTGGAGCTGTTGATGCCCCTGCAGCACATTTAGTTTTCATCAGTGAATCCTATCCCTAATCCTGGTTAGTAATCCTCCCCCAGATGGTTCCTAGTAACAACAACAGTGTTCAAGGTTGAGTAGTTGGTATTTGTAGGTCTTGTTGGTATTTTCCGCTGGGGCTCAAGAGAAACGTATTTCCCAAAACTGCGTAAAACATTTTTTTTTAGAAGCAATGTAGAAATGTTAAGCAATAATCAACATAGTCCCCGTAAATCCAGCCATATTATGAAGCAGTCTTTCGTAACCCCATTCAGTTTCTAATGTCTCAATAAGAAAAACCAGTTAGTATGAAAAAATGTTAAAGAATGACAGAAAGCAATGTTTATGTAAAATACTTTTGTTCTTTCCTGCTGTTGTTATGATGTAATACCAGTAGATGTCAAATTAATTTTTCATACTTCATTTTTTTTCTTATTAAGAAGTGAGATTAGCATTGACCCCAGGGCAAGATGACATTTTGTACTGTACATACGTCAGGGCGAGTATTCAAACTTGCAGGACTATTGCCATAGAGGTCTGCATTCTTTGTGTGTAAAATCAAGTGTTAAATGTTTGTGGTTGCCATATCAGGTTGTATAAAGAGAAATAATTGATCTGAGGTGATTGTTTCTGATAAAAAGTGCCTTAACTGCCTTTGTCTATTTCTTGTTGATTTTTGGAGAGAGCCCCAGTGCCTTAATACCATAATGGAATCTCTACATCAAAATATTGTCCAGATTTTCTGTGGACATAAACACGACAATGCAGACTGAAGAGTTCAAACTTGGACCCGTCCGTCCAGAGTACCTTCCTACAGTCATCTGCAGTCCAGTGTTTGTGCTCCCTGGTAAATTTGAGGTGTTTTGGATGTTTTCAGACCTCAATAATGACTTCTTTGCAGCTGTTCTTCCTGTTAATCCTTCTTCCTTCAGTTGTCTGCTTATGGTCATTCTGGAGACTTTCTCAAACACAAACTTGAGCCAGTGCACTGGAATTCTCTGAGAAGTCAGAAATGAATCAAGAATAACACACAACCACTGAAACATTTCTGTTCAGGAATGCAAGCAAATAACTAATTTGGCATCTCAGTCAAAAAATAATAATGTGCTTTACAAGTCATATCTGCTTTTTTGTGAAAAGTAAATTTGAACATTCTTGGATAACAATAATTATATTTTACCATTAAAAATATCATCTTGATTAAAGAGCTTGCACATACTGGCGAATTAACCATTATAGAAACAAAAATATATTTTGGTAATCAGCAGTACTGTTAATTTATTGCAGTGGTGTCAAACACCTTACACTGGGTGGTGGTGTAATAAATTTAAGCGCTATACACTCACTGGCCACTTTATTAGGTACACCTTGCTAGTTAAAGGTTGGATCCCCTTTTGCTTTCAGAACTGCCTTAATAATGGCAGACTTTCAACAAGGTGTTGGAAATATTCCTCAGGTTTTGATCCATATTGACATGATAGCATCACACAGTTGCTGTAGATTTGTCGGCTGCACATCCACGATGCCCATCTCCTGTTCCACCACATCCCAAAAGTGTTCTATTGAATTGAGATCTGATGGCTGTGAAGGCCATTGAAGTACAGTATATCATTGTCATGTCAAGAAACCAAGTTTGAGATGATTTGAGCTTTGTGACATGGAGCATAATGGGAGAAGATTGATCCACTGTGGTCATAAAGGGATGGACATGGTTAGCAACAAACAATATGGTGACAAACACCACCAGCAGCAGCCTGAACTGTTGATGCAAAGCAGGATGGATCCATGCTTTCATGTTTACGCCAAATTCTGACCATCTGAATGTCCCAACTGAAATTGAGACTCATCAGACCAGACAACTTTTTTCCAATCTATTGTCCAATTTTGGTGAGCCTGTGCGAATTGTAGCCCCAGTTTCAGAACCAGTCTTCCCATTCTCTGACCTCTCACATCAACAAGGCATTTTTGTCCACACAACTTCAGCCCATTCTCTGTAAACCCTAGCATGAAAATACCAGTAGATCAGCAGTTTCTGAAATACTCAGATCAGTTCGTCTGGCACCAACAACCATGCCACGTTCCACGTCACTTAAATCCCCTTTCTTCCCCATTCTGATGCTTGGTTTGAACTTCAGCAAGTTCTCTTGAATTATTAGGGTCTTCGCACCATTCGGTGCTCGGACCCTAATAATGAGAAGTTTTCTCTTTATTTTGACATATTATGTGGCTGTTTGGGTTTTTTAAGTGGCGGAAACGGGCTTCCACCCTGATGTGAGTATTTTGTGGTTTAATAAAGTGTGGTTGTAATGTCTGGCCTGTGGTGGGCAGTAACGGTCCTTGAACCTGCACCAGCCGCAAAAATATACGAAGAAGACTGAACCCGGAAACTAAACCAAAATGGCGGAACGTGAAAACAGCAACGATGCTGGAGAGCAAACGCATCCAGACGCAGAACCACCTAAATTGTCAGACTTGCTAGACCGTGGCTGGAAGATATTTGAGGAGGTAGATAGTACAAATGAACCCCTTGGCTCAAACAGTATTCAGGTCAGAGTTAAACGCGGTGTTGATGTTTTAGAAGAAGCGTCCAGAATGGTCGCTCAGCTCGACCTCTTCAGCCGCAATGAAGAGCTGGAGGAGATTGCCACGGCAGACCTGAAGTATCTGCTGCTGCCCGCCCTGTTAGGAGCTCTAATTATGAAGCAGACCAGCCGGGACAAACGACTGGAGATAGTGCAAACAGCCCGGGATTACTTCATGGATTTCTTGAGGAGATGTAGAGAGTATAACGTATCACAGTTTAAACTGCCAAACCCGACGAATGCAAATACTAGTCCTGACAGTGCATCAGAAAATGGAAACTCCGAAGGCAAGGTAAGTTGTTTAACGATCATTTTAAATGATTGCAAATCAAATCAGTAATACTTTACAGTTTTAGAAGGTGTCAATGTATCATCCGCTTATTTTCATAATATCCTGTATTGTTGTGGGCCATGACAGAGCAACGTTTTCAGGAGCTTAAGGACAAATTCAGTTTGCAGAAACAAAACCATCGACTACTTAAATCACCTTAAAGAGCATGTGAGGTTAGACCTCATGAAAAGTCTTTTCAGAAGTACCTGAGCCTTGAGTAACTTAACCCTAATAAGCCTTAGGGATATGCCTTTTATCCATGTATTTTTTGTAATACACACAAATATCATTTTGTACATTATGCATATGACATACATTTTTGGAACCAGGGAATTTACAAATTTCAACCTCAGCTCCTGTAATACATAAATAATAATATACTAAACAATGATTTGTCATTAATGCTAACTGTTTTTCACCAGATTGTGCTTTTTCTTTTTTTTTTTTTTTTAACCTATTTGACCTCTGGAGCAAATAAATGCTTATTCCAGTTTCTGCTGTATTGTAGAGCACTACAGTGGAATAAATGTGCACAGCTAAAATGGTTCTGAGGTGTTTGTAAGCAATTTAACGTGATGTATTTCTTGTTATTGCTGTGCCATAAACATACAGAATCGTGACCTCAGACTTAAAATACTTAATGGTGATGTTTTGTGTACTGTTGAGCCCCTTTTAGATATCAGGCAGGGAACGTTGTTAGCTTCATCAATCCGTTTAAGTGACAGCATTCATAGTCTTTCACACATAAGCTGTGTCCCAGTTCAGAGGCTGCATCCTTCACAGGCTGCATTTGATTTGGTCACTTTTCCCTTAATGTTCCTTGCGACTGCATTCAAACATACCCACCACAGTGTTTGAGTGTGGAGTGACACACGTGATACTTATTTACTCATAAATACACCTAGTGATGTATAATGCATTAACAGACTAATGGAAAACTAATAGCAGCTGATCAGTGTTCAAATTACTAACCGCTCAGTTTTTCTCCCATTTCCCTAAACAGTGAAACTGACAGCTCAGGACTCAACGTGCAGAGGGCCGAGATGTGGCAAATATGAAACTGTGTCTGATATACTGTGACTTGTGTGTGACAGCTCACCTGTCTGAGTTAATGAAAGGTACACAGTGTATCCTACTGTTAGAAACTAATTGGTTCTTTCTCCGTTGTGAGATAATTCATAATTAAACCAAATTAGTGAAGGTATTACTGTTGCTGTGTGTATAAATCTCTCTCTCTCTTTGGAGACACTTGTTAATCCTATCGCTGTCTGATGCTGTGGGTTTGTAATAAACTATGAAGAAATAGTCCTAAACAGTCCTACCCCATCCTTGTGTGTGTGATAGCTCAGCTGTATGATGTGAAGACATGTAGACCAACACAGCATGACACTGTCGTTGGATCCTGGCCTGAACTGAGACGCTTTCAGTGCTCTCGCTGCGATTTATGACTCAAAAGGTTTAATTGCTTGGCGGCGCTGTTGTTCTGTGTGCGAATGTGTGCAACTCTCTGTTTTTGGATCCACACATGGATCCTGCTGCTGTCTGATGCTGCTGGTTTTAAACATGCTCTGAGGCAATAATTCCTAACAGCTGGAAGAAATTAACTTGGGATCAGATTACGTTCATCAGTGGTGAGTTTCATTAATTGTTCAGCCGTTGGGTGTCTGTGAAAAAGGTGTATTAAGCGCCTCTGTGATGTTTTCAGATAAATATTGGTGATGAAATGTGGAGAAATCCTGAACTAAATTACTCCACACAAATCAAATGACCACTGCTTGTGTACGTCAGTCCATTAATATGATGGTGCAGTTCACATTTGTGCTGTGTTGAACGTTAACCAGCAATCATTTTCAAGCTGCTGCTCTGTACTGCTAAAATCCTGATTTTACAATTGTGACAACATCTAACAAACTTAATATACACAAAGGTTAAAGGCAACAGCTGCGTTGTGGATCCAGCTGCATTTCTTTAGATTTGAAGCTACTGCAAAGTTAGAGAACAAAATAAGGAAAAGAGAGTTGCTTTCACCCGCTTGTACTTGTGAAATATGTGTCCATGTTGCACTTTGTTCCGTATCCAGAACAAACATCTTTACTATGTTAAGATAGAAAGTTGCATTTTGTTTGGAGCTTCGCAACTGACTTAAATAATGTGACTTAAAGCCATCTTTAAAGAAAAAAAAAAGTCGTCATATTGGTGTTTCCAGGCTAGCTTTGCACTTTTCCACACTTCATTATATAAACCTTTGTTTCCACTTGTGCACACCTTTTAATTCAGTGGTTTTTGTTTATTTTTTTTATTTTCTACATTGTAGATTAATACTGAAGACATCAAAACTATGAATGAACACACATGGAATTATGTAGTGAACAAATAAAGTGTTAAACAAACCAGAATATGTTTTGGGGGCGGGGGCGAGAAACAAGGAATGGACGTCAGGCCAGTGGAAATCTGTACTTTGGTCTGATGAGTCCTAATTTTGAATTTTTGGTTCAAACAGCCATGTCTTTGTGAGACACAGAGAAGGCTGTTTAAGGGCTATTTGACCAAGAAGGAGAGTGATGGAGTGCTGTGTCAGATGACCTGGATTCCACAATCAGCCGACCTAAACCCAGTTGAGATTGTTTGGGATGAGTTGGACCAGAGAATGAAGGAAAATCAGCCGAGTGCTCAGCACCTTTGGGAAGGCCTTCAAGACTGTTGGAAAACTATAACAGGTTCCTACCTCATGAAGCTCATGGAGAGAATGCCAAGAGCGTGAAAGGCTGTCATCAAAGCAAAAGGAGGCTACTTTAAAGAATCTAAAATAAAATACATATTCTGGTTTGTTTAACACTCATAATTCCATATGTGTTCTTTCATAGTTTTCATGTCTTCAGTATTAATCTACAATGTAGTAAAAATGAGTAAAACCATTGAATGAGATGGTGTGTCCAAGCATTTGACTGGTACTGTACATTGACATTTAGCTTGTGAAAATAAAATGAGCTTTAATGAAATGGCCATTTTGCTTTTTTAGAGCAAAAATAGCTGATAAATGAATCAGTAGAAAAAACGTGGAAGTCCTTAACTGCCAAGGAAGAAGGATCATCCATTATTTGTGCACCGCTTAATCCTCATTAGGGTCATGGGGGTTTGGAGTCTATCCCAGCTGACTGAGGGTGAAGGTTCACCTGGACAGGTAACAGTCTATCACAGGGCTACATATAGAGATAAACAGTCACACTCATATTCACACCTATGGACAATTTAGAATCACCAATTAACCTCAGCATGTTTTTGGAGATCTCAGGCCCAGGCCGGGACATGAACCAGGGGTCTTCTAGCTGTGAGGCGACAGTGCTACCCACTGAACCACTTTGCAGCCCAAGAAGGATTATTGCAAGTGTAATTTGGAGCAAGTTTAAATATGAATCTGCTAATACTCTGAACTGTTGTTTGTTGCTTTTGTTTCAGTCTGTCCCCTGCTCATCAGACCTGGTTAGCATGGGAGCACAACGACAAGCGAAGATTGAACGGTATCGCCAGAAAAAGCTGCTGGAGGCCAGGTTGTCAGACATGCGTAGAGCTGTGGACAGCGGGCAGGCTGACGATGAAGTGAGCAGAGATTTTTACCTTCTGAATGTCCAGAGATGGATCACCGTGTGCTTGGAGGAAATAGAGAGCATTGATCAGGAGGTGGAGATTCTCGGAAAGATGGATGTTCTGAGGCAGTGTCCTGTGAAGCAGCCAACTCGGCCTTCCCATCGTCCCATCAAACCTTTTATCCTCACCAAGGATGCTGTACAGGTAAGACTGTGTTTGGGAGCACAGCAGGAGCCAGATCCAAATGAAGATAAAATTATCGTGGACACACAATGCCACTACTATCTAATACCAAAAAAATATAACTACATCTCATAAATAGCTTGATTAAAAAGTAGCTGTGTAATCATTTACTGAGTATAAATATGAAAAACCAATAAATAGGCACGAATCTGTAATCTTGACGATAACCAAGTGCATATAAATGTGTTGCTTGTGCTAGCCCCTCAGTAGGGATGTTATATTGTTAAAATATTAATGGTATTGCTACTTTTACTGATATCACTTATCAGTGTAGTCTTTTAACAGAACTCTTCTTAGTTGTTTTTGTAATTTTTAAGAGTAAAAATTTAACAAATTAAGGGCAGAATTACACTGCTCTAGGCCTGTGGCTATCGATTATTTTAGTAATTGAGTATTCTATCAATTATTCTGGCGATTAATCAAGTAATCGGATTCCGCACTAGGCATGTGCGTTACAGCATCAAAAGCGGAAGTGAGCGCGCTGTGCAACAGAAATAACCGTCCTGGACACACATACTCTATAGTACAGGTGTATTGTACATATATAGTATAGTACAGGGGTATTGTACATGTATAGTATAGTATAGAGGTATTGTACATATATAGTATAGTACAGGGGTATTGTACATGTATAGTATAGTACAGGGGTATTGTACATATATAGTATAGCACAGGGGTATTGTACATATAAAGTATAGTACAGGGGTATTGTACATGTATAGTATAGCACATCGGTATTGTACATATATAGTATAGTACAGGGGTATTGTACATGTATAGTATAGCACAGGGGTATTGTACATGTATAGTATAGTACAGGGGTATTGTACATGTATAGTATAGTACAGGGGTATTGTACATGTATAGTGTAGCACAGGGGTATTGTACATGTATAGTATAGCACAGGGGTATTGTACATGTATAGTATAGCACAGGGGTATTGTACATGGAGAGTCCTATGTGATTGTGATCCTACTACAAATCCACCGCCGTGGACTTAACAGCCCAGAAATTATACGACTGAGAAGCCTTGGCGGAATACGGCACTCTCTCTGTGCCGGTATGGACTCAAATGCAGCTGGATCTCAATGTCTTTCTAAGACCCGCCCCCACTCTACTTCCCATTGGCTAGTGATATTAATTTGGTTGAGCGCAAAAGCTGCGTTCCCCTCATTCCATTGGTAGATGAACTCGATTGGCAATGTAGTTCTATCTTTTTTTTTTCAAGCCAAATGCCTGCGCTGCACGCTGGAATTCCGACACGGGCCTGAGTATTTTAAGCCATGAAAACATACAGTTACACATAGAAAAACTTTATTTTTTCCTACACCACTCACGGTCGACTTAGGATCAGTCCGCGATCGACTGGTTGGGCACTCCTGGCCTACAGGATCGTTTTAGCTTGCCAGCGCTTTGTATACATTTGTCACTGTAGGGTACATGTGGATGATGGATCTATTCCTGTAGCTTAGAAGAATTTCAAGGAGAGAGGGACCCAGTGTTGGGCCAGGCAGAGGGACTGTTTTGCACCATATATTCAAAGTAGCAGATTTAATTCTGTATTTGGTGTTGTGTCCACAGCGTGATGTGGGTAATTCCAGGTTTCTTTTGAGTTATCTACCCGCTTACAGGGAGTCCTTTGAACATAGCCAGCCTGCACAGGGTTATTCAGCTCTTCTTGGCATAAATCAGAAATTTTGGGTAATGGGCAGACCTCTTTCTGTAGCAAAGAGACAAAGCAAGACAGCTGTCTTTAAAGCTCCAAGAACAGCTGAACATATATGGGTTCAAATGATGGTCAAGTTCCAGCCTCACATCTCAGAAAAAGTATTTTTTACTCACATTGAGTAACTACCAAATCATTCCCTGTAACCATGTGTAATGACGTGTGTTTACTTCACCCACAGGCTCAGGTATTCGGGGCTGGTTATCCTAGCCTACCCACCATGACAGTAGATGACTGGTATGAGCAGCACAGAAAGCATGGAGCCCTGCCTGACCAGGGTATACCTAGGAAGGTAGCTGCGAAGGAGGACATTGATGTACAGGAGATGGAAGAAGAAGAAAAGGAGAAAAAGGCTGAAAATGATGATGAGGAGTCTCTGCTGAAGGCCAGAAACTGGGATGACTGGAAAGACACTCACCGCAAAGGTTATGGAAACCGCCAGAACATGGGCTAATTCATCCCAACAAAATGTATCCAAACCAACCTACTTCTATATTCAATTTTATTCTAATCAGCCCTCGAAGTGGATGTTTGTCACATTTCTAATCCTTAAAATTGTTGAGTTTGAGAAGGTCACCAAACCAAGAAAAAATGCAGAGCACTGTCAAACAAACCTATTCATTGATTAGTTATTTTGCAGCTTGACACTGAACTGATTTTCTCACGTTTCATTTGCTATTGCCATTTACAATGTTGGATTCAACAATCCTCTGTGTTGTAATGTTTATGAATCTCATTAAAAATGTGTAATTTGGCTAGACTGAACCCTGCTATGATGCTAGTGTTTTTGCTGTGTTGGGTTTATTCCCCTAATTCTGTCACTGGAAAATGAAGAGATTCTATATACAGTATATTGACAAAAGTATTAGGACACCCCTCCAAATAAATTGGATTCAGGTGTTCCAATCACTTCCATGGTCAAACGTGTATAATATCAAGCACCTCGTCATGCAGACTGCTTGTACAAACATTTGTGAAAGAATGAGTCACTCTCAGGAGCTCAGTGGATTCAAGCGTGGTACGGTGATAGGTTGCCACCTGTGCAATAAGTCCATTTGTGAAATTTCCACAATACTAAATATTCCGCAGTCAGCTTTTAGTGGTATGATATAGTGAAAGCAACTTGGAACAACAGTGGCTCAGCCACGAAGGGGTAGGCCATGTCAAATCACAGAGCAGGGTCAGCAGATGCTGAGGTGCACAGAAATCACCAGTTTTCTGCAGAGTCAGTAGCTACAGACCTCCAAACTTTGTGTGGCCTTCAGATGAGCTCAGGAGCAGCATAGAGAGCTTCATGGAATGGGCTTCCATGGCTGAGCCGCTGCATCCAAGCCTGACATCACCAAATGCAATGCCAAGTGTTCTCTTGAGTGATGAATTGCGCTTCTCTGTCTGGCAATCCGATGGATGAGTCTGGGTTTGGTGGTTGCCAGGACCCGTACTTGCCTGACTGCATTGTGCCAATATATACAGAAATTTACAGCTAGAAAGGAATATATAAACACATTAGCAAAGTGAAAATTACTATAAACACAGTAGTGCAAATGATAATTGCATGATGCAGTGCAAAAAGCAGAGAATGCTGTTCATGGTGAAAAAAAAATACTGTACGTGTCAATTGGAATGCTGTCTATTGTACAGGTGTGGAGGAATGGCTCAGCTGTTTACTACAGTGATGGCAGTGGGGAAGAAACTGTTTTTGTGTCTGGTGGTTTTTGTGTACAGAGCTCTGTAGCGCCTGCCAGAGGGGAGTGGGGAAACAGTTTATGTCCGGGGTGAGTGGGGTCTCTGATGATGCTCCCTCTTCCTGGTTCTAGTGGAGTACAGTTCCTGGATGGAGGGCAGGGGGGCTCCGATGATGTTTTCTGCAGTCCGTACTGTGCACTGTAGTCAGTTTCTGTCCTGCTGTGTGGTTGATCCAAACCACACAGTGACAGAGGTGCACTGGACAGATTGCAGTGAAATACATCCTCTGCTGAGCCTTTTTCAGGATGGGGTGGATGTTCGTCTCTCACTGCAGGTCCTGAAAGATTATAGTCCCCAGGAGCTGGAAGGACTCCACAGCTATGATGTGATGTGTTTAGCCATCTGTCCATCCATTTTCAATCATGATCATGTCTTTGTTGCTTTTACTTGAATAAATTTTTGGCACTCTGTATTTAACTGAAGTACAAAACAGTACCTCCTCCACAACTAAAAACAATGTGGAGTGAAACTTCATTTCATCTTGCTCACCGCTACATTGCAACCCTCACCTATGGTCATGAGCTCTGGGTAGTGACCGAAAAGAACAAGATCGCGGATCCAAGCGCCCGAAATGAAAGAAAACTATGACCTGAACCTGTTCCACAACATCAATTACCATGGAGATCTAGCTAGGTTAAAAGAGAGCCCCCTTTGTGACACTGAAAACTCTGGCTTTAGGCTCAGCATACCTGCTTAACTCACTAATCTTGCTTTGTAGTACAGCTCTAAGGGTCTTTGTTAGTCAACTCGTCTTTCCAGGAGATTTTGACCTTGAAGTTCTTTCACCTGCATGTTCAAAGTCACTGGACTGGTGTGCAAGAAAATCTGCTCCAAGTAAAGGCATTTCTGTGTATCTTGTGTTTTGTCTTGCTTGCCTGTGTATGCAAAGGAAAGACGAGGGCAAGTGATAATATTGAATACATTTTAGTGTTTATTGGATTAGGCAAATTTTCTTTCCAGACCAACACACCTGTAGGTTTGAAAATGAACACACAGGGTCAGCTGTACATTGGCATTGGCAAACAGTCAGTGTAGTTCCCAAGGTTTATTGATGCACACGTGGAGCAAAATCTGGTCCAGATGGTTGGATCCAACAGCTGGGATAACCTAGGACAGTGAAACAATACTCTAGTGGAACAAATTGTGGCTGTTTTTATGACTTTTTTTCACTGTTTTGTGTAACTTCAAGGAGGTGTGACAGCTTTAGGCAGCTGGAAGGTCGGGGGTTTAAGACCCACCACCATCAACCTGCCTCTATTGGGCCCTTAATCCTGGCTTCAGGGATGCTATTGTGTGACTGACCACAGCTTCCTATATAGCAATTACTTCAAATAACAACTAACCAAAGGAAAATATAGTAATGCATAAAGTTCATACACACAAAACAACATCAAGTATGAACAACAGTGTGGTCAACAAAACAGCAAAAGTCAGTCTCTGTCCCCATTTACATCAGAAGCACAGTAAACAATGTCATCTTGGAGATAAAATCAAACTCCAGTCCCTCACGCCTGTCCAGAAAGCTACTTCATGCCCAATTGTTATCTGTGAGATGTGTTGGACTCAAAGCACAAGTGCTGCACAGTACCACCAACAAAACTTGACCAAGATCACTGTACAGTATACCTCTAAAAAGGACTTGAACAGGATTACCTCAAAACAAAAAATGCTGAATAATAAACTAAAGAGCTGATGGAGTCGTGAGTTGCTGGTTCACTTACCACTAACTTAAGAGTTTACCTCTCAACAAACTAAAGGGAGAGATAAATAACTACCCAACACAGCACATTAATAGAGCAAACTTTGCAAAAAACAGAACTGAATTATCCATCCATCCATTATCTATACACCGCTTAATCCTCACTAGGGTCGCGGGGGGGGTGGCTGGAGCCTATCCCAGCTGACTCGGGCGAAGGCAGGGGACACCCTGGACAGGTCACCAGTCCGTCGCAGAGAACTGAATTAACAATAATTAAATAATAATGTAATAATTTTGGGATTTTTAGGAAAATGAATAACACTTTTCATACATAAAAGATTATATAGTTCTGTTTTTAATCTAAGTATGTATGTGGAACTGGAGTATTCCCTGCATTAACAAAGTACAACAACACTGACAGAATGTGTTATCAATAGTCCTATTAATCATTACGGATCTTTAAGCATCACATTCAAATTGAGAAGGTGTTGTAATTGGTAAACTTGATTTAAATTTACCATTAAACTGAACATTTATCAGTGGATGCAACTCTTTCTCTCATTCTTGCTGGACGTTGTTCTTAGAACACACTAATTTTCCCGCTCTGTATAGAAACAGCAGAGGTAAAAACCAGAGCGCATTAAACCGCATTTCATTTGTCATTATCACACAACCAGTCCTTCTTCTTGAGACAGAGTGCAAACTGAGCCAGATTCCAAGATAATCTCACCACCAGTACTCCCAGTATGACCATAATGGTGTAGAATGCCCTCTGCTTTGATTGGGGAACCCTCTCCCTGCCCCCGCCCTGTTCCCCTGGCCCTGGACAAATCAGAACACAAAGAACAGAAAGGCTGCAGAAGGAGATGAGTGTTAAAGATGATATTGTGGGGAAAAAAATTGCAATGGTGGTCAAACTGTCCATGTGCATCAAATTCCCCCCTACAACAGAAAGCAGCCAGACACAGCTGATGCTGATGTTTCTGATTCTGATTCCTCTCTCTTTTCTCAGGCTCAGGTAGGTGATGTGATGAACTACAGCCAGGTAGCGCTCCACACAGGTCAGGACATGGAAGAACATCTCTCCATACCAGGTATATACAGAAAGTAACAGCCCGACTATTATGATTAACCCTTTGATTGGGTTAGGAGATACCCATTTTCCATTGAATTTGGGTCACTTTTAACCCATGTTGTGCATCAGAAGAACACAAAAGACAAACACAAAAGAAAGTATCCCACTAACATTAAGATTAAATCCTCTCTGCAGATACCACAAATCACAAGGACAGACCCAAAGCCACCAATCAGCTCCATGGTACCCATGTTGTAGGTGAAGCTGTCAGAGTGACTCATGGTTGCTACTGAGGAGGTAGTTTGTGTCCATTGTTGGAGACCACGATAGATGATGAAGGTGGAGAGAGGTAGGTAGGGGGGGGATGATGGTATACGAGGTGAAGTGGAAGGAGCTTGGTCTGGGCATGAGACAATGTATGTAAAAAAAGGCTGTTGGAGTTGATGGAGGAAAGGTTTTTTTGAAGAAAGGATGGACCGGATGATGAAGACGAGTTCACTGACAAGTCTGGAACACAAAATGAGGATGGATTAAATCCATAAATTACATCTATCTTTCTATATGGGGAAGAAGAGGGATGTCCTTTACTGTGATTTACCCAATTATTTTCCCGGTAAACCTTTTGGCTCTTTTTACTCCACCAAGGAGTGTGGTGGCGTTATGTAATGATCTGTGTCTGTCTGTCTGTCTGTCAGCAACATTACTCAAAAACGGACTAACGGATTTGGATGAAATTTTCTTGGAAGGTCAGAGATGACACAAGGACTAAGTGATTAGATTTTGGCAGTGATGTAGCTTATTGTTTGGATCCACGGATTTGTTAAAATTTCTGTATCATTGTGAGATAGCGTCACAGCATCACTGTAACCATAACAACAAGTGAACACTACGTCAGCTGCCTGCTGACAGTTGCATGATTGTGATCCTACTGCAAATCCACCACTGTGGACTTATCAGGACTTATCCATCAGAAATGATACAAGGAACAACTGATTAAATTGTGGGGGTGTTTCTGAGTCCCATCAATTCCTGCCACCCACTACATATTTAGGTCACATGATTCAATATCCCTACATAACGTACACATGCATAACACACACTTGTGCTCAGCGCAAGGTCATGTTGTTTGTGGGTACATTTATATTAAATGGCCACGTTCTGTGGTGCTGTGATTTCTGATCATCAATAAGTAATTGTTAAGGAATTAATTCCAGGGTTCTCCATGGAACAGGTACAACCACCGCATCTGTATTAGGAACTTCATCAACATACACTGCCAAATGACAAGTAACAATTTCCCGGCACTCACAGAAAAATTCACTTCCGTATATCAGTGCACATATTCTTCAGAATAAAAGCATGGCTCAAAACACAATGAGTAAAGGCATAGAAATTTCATGTTGCTTAACACTAATAAAAAAAAATGCTGCATTTTGACAAATATGCTGCATTTCTGACAATGCCAGATGGGGGAATGAACAGCCTTGGCAGAGTACTGCACTCTCTGAGTGCTTTTCTTGTTTATTGTTTGTGACCATATGTTCTTCTGTGGGAAGTCTCTCTGTCCAGATTTCACCATTCAGCTCATTGGATATTTTTCTTCCAATACACCAATTTACCTGCTCTGTGCAGAAACAACAGAGGTAACACCAGAGCACTGGGAAGATTAGACCAGAAACTACATATCATTGTCACACAAACAAAGCTTTCTCCTGAAATATTCAGTACAGCCCAAATCAGATTCCCAGTAAACCTCAATACCAGCACTCCCAGTATGACCATAATGGTGTAGAATGCCCTCTGCTTTGATTGGTCAACCCTCTCCCTGCTCTCACCCTGTTCCCCTGGACCTGGACGAATCAGAACACGGAGAACAGAAAGGCTGCAGAAGGAGACGACTGTTAAAGAAAATAGCACAAGGCAGAGATCCACAATGATGGTAACATTTTCCATCATCCCCAAACCCATCCCCACAAAACAAAGCAGCCAGACACAGCCGATGCTGATGTTTCTGATTCTGATCCCTCTCTCTTTTCTCAGGCTCAGGTAGGTGATGGGATGAACCACAGCCAGGTAGCGCTCCACACAGGTCAGGACGTGGAAGAACATCTCTCCATACCAGGTAAATACATGAAGTAAGACCCCGACTACTATTATGATTAAATGATAGCTGTAGATACCACAGCAGCAGAGGAGACATCCAAAGACACCAATCAGCTCCATGGTGATCATGTTGTAGGTGAAGCTGTCAGAGTGACTCATAGTTGCTGCTGAGGAGGTGGTTTGTCTCCATTGTTGGAGACCATGATAGATGATGAAGATGGAGAGAGGGAGGAGGAGGAGGATGTTGGTGGTGAAGAACAATGTGAAGATGAAGGAGCTTGGTCTGGTGACGTAACACTTCATAGATGGAGAGATAAAGTTGATGGAGGAGAGGTTTGGATGAAGAAGGGAGTCATTGGAGGATGAGGAGAAGTTTACTGACATCTGGAGGAGAAAATAACATGACAATCAAATTAAATCACATCTGTCATTGTGTTTTAGAAGAATGACTTTTCCTCTGCCACAGGGAATTTTGAACCCCATGAAAACATATTTCATTGTCACTAAATTGTCCTTCACCTCTTCCTTAATTTCCACACTCCTACCAGAAAACTATATCCCTTGAACAATCCTGGCTCTGTAGAGTGTACACGATGTATATAGTAATATATCTTATGATATAAAACAATTTGTAATCACATCATAACCAGATTTTTACCTCCTACCATGCAGTTGATTTAAATTACCTTCATGAACCACAGAAAACATTACACATCACTGAATCCTGCAGAACATTGACCCAGATTACCTGCAGCTGTGTATCAGAACCACTAGATGTCAGTAAACAACCACATTTCAGTCTGCATCAAAGTCATGGAGACACACCTTAAAGGTATTATTTTAACAATAGCTGTAACTTTAATACAGACTGAGTCACTCAGTGCTTCACACTGTCCAGCATCAATACAAACTATAGGCTGGTTTGGTTTCATACAATGATCGTTTTCAGGAAAATAATCAGTGTTTGAATTCTAAAAACACTGATTCAACACATAATCAGTAAGAAACTAAAATTCCCACAGACCCCCTGCAGTTCTACCAGCTGACATGTCATTCAGCACAATGCTGCTCAGCTCCTTGTTCAGTTGGGAGCAGGGCTGGTTCATTGGTAGGGCTATGGAGATGGACACACACACCTGCTAAGTCAATTTACGAATGTATTCTAGTGTTTAACATCAAGCAAACCAGTTGAACCAGTTAAAATTATCCACCTTTTATTTCAGCTATGTCATTTTTAGTAAGGCACACATTCATAAATCAAGAAATAAAATAAATAAATAATAATATATGTAATTGAGACAGGATGACGATGAGAAAAGAATATTTTACTATGTAGTATTATTACTTTTACCTCAGTAACTGTTCTGATTACTGCTTCCAGCACTGTCTTGGACTAATCAGCAAGTTTAATTTCACCACTCACAGACTACATCTACCTTTCTTCGTCAAAATAAATAAACAAAATAACATGTTGTGACATTTTCATTGTTTTGTTTTCTCTCACCCTTTTGTTTCTTTCTTTGGAAAACAGATTTTCCTTTATAAAAGCCGAGACATCGACACTCCTCACTCACAGTTCACACCTGGTTAGAGGTTGGAAGTGGTTCATACAAACAGAGATTATTTTATGAATCCCTATTGATAAAGAATTTAACTTTAAAATAAATTTTAGCTGATATTCTAATAATCCATTTCCTCTGTCAGTAACAGGTCCTTGAAATCATCCTCTCAACATGAACTAAAACCTGATAATAGATTTAAAGGACACCCACCTTATCAGCAGTGTTTCTTTCTGACCTTCCTCCTGCTGCGTTACAGAATCACAGACTGTTTGAAACTGAGATTTGATTCAGATGTACACAACTTTAAGACATCAGTGTGTGTAGCAGGCGGAAGGACAGCTGTGAGGGGTTTTGCATGTTTTTCATCATTATTTTTCTTACCATTCATTTCTATAGGCAAATATTCTCCTGGCTCTGTCCTTTTCCAGGGAGACCAGAGCCTTGTTCAACAATACGTCAGCGGTTAATGATCTGCTCATTAAGGTGAACTTTTGGCAGAATTCAAATGCTTTTTATATAACCAGAGGCAGGCATGCAAATCAAACAAAGTGATTGAGCCCAGAGTGGCTGTCCTTGTTATTTCATACAGATATGAGCCTGTAGATAAATGATCACTTAGAATAGAGGACATGTGGTTGAGTTTTCTTGTTTTGTTTCAGGCAGTGCTTGTTGGACTGTCATGCAAATAATCATCAACAGCAGTTAATATGTTTAGATGATGAAATAACTTTTAAAATGAGTGAAACATTTTGTTTCTGACAGTTTTTGCTATCTGTCATTTTACAGATTTAAGAAGTTTCATAGAAAGTCTGGTCACATTTAAAAGGAGTAACAGTCAGCAGAAAACAGACAAATGAATTAAAACCAGAAAATGAAAGAGATGATAACGGGAAGAGAGCAATGCCACCTAGAAGAAAGAGCATCCTTAACAATAAATAAAACAAGACCTCACAACATCTGATCTGAATTTAAAATGTACTTATATTGAACCAAAGCATCCAGTTTACCTCCAAACTTTCTGAAATGGCCATCTCTCTCCTACACTCTTGTCTCAGGAACTAGATATGAGAAGATTCATCTTTACTTTATGCATTTACCGGTGTCAAAGATATACATCACCTGGAAATATTTAAAGAGAAATTAACATGATGAGTCAGTAGAGGGACAAAACAGGTCAAACTTTCTAGAGAAAAGAGTTAGAATCCTTTCATCTTCTTCCATCAACTCACAACTTTTAGAATTTGACAATTTTGAAACTGCAAATGTGAGTGAAAATAAAAACTACTGATGGACAAGAATGTATTTTATATGTACAGATATTTTCAATAACATTCATAGATTACAACTTCTGTCTGATGAATTTCAACAGCTTTTAATCTGATGATTTATTAAACTGATCTATTAAGATGAAGAGCCAAAAGAGTTCAAATGATGTGCAGACAGTCAAACAGTCACAGTTATCTATGTGCTCTGTGAGTGTTTCTGTGTTCATGGTTGTGTTATTTCAGTCACACCTGTGACTGTTGTTTGCTGAAATATGGTGCTTTACAATAACTATCACACTACTTAAAATAATATATTTAAATGAAGGAAAATAAAAGTCGTTGTGGTGTTCTGTAGATCTGTTGTGTAGGACCAGATGTTGAGATCCCTTTCTGCATACATGAGACACCTAAGACTGTGTGGGATGGTCCAGTGAGTGATGACATCCTCTGGGTTATCAAGTGGGTGCCCTCCTTCCTCGGTGTTTGACTGATAGGCCCATGACACCTCCAGAGGGTTCAGCAGTGTATCCCAGGTTCACCCCCTAGATGCCATCTACTCACCTGAAGGCCCAGGTGGAGTCCTTGCTCTTCATCCACAGCCACTGAATTCCCTTTTCTGTGGTTCTGGAGAGGTCCTTGATCGCCTGATAATGGGCCTTCCCGCGCACTCCCATCTCCTGGAGAAGCCTGGATATGGTGGCTACGATGCCTCTGCAGCCTGCTTCAAATGGTCAGACCCTCACCTTCTAGCCTCACTGTTTTGCAACAGTGGCAAGCTCCATATATCTCAGCTTCTTGTGCTCATAGGTCTCCTCTACTGAGCTCTCCCATGGCACTGTGAGCTCAGTCATGTAAACGTGTCTAAGTGAAGCTGACCATAGCACTAGGTCTGGTCGTAGATTGGCGGATGCGATCTCAGGTGGGAAGCAGAGCTTCATTTGTATCACTTGTGAACTCTGAATCTTAAGGCTTTGTAATGTGTAAAAGGCTTCAGAACACTGTTCACAGATGTCGGGAGTCTTTCTGGTTTGAATCTTCGGGTTGTGGCATGTTTTGAAAGCTTTCTCACAATAGTTCCAATTGTTTGGTTTCTGTCAAGTATAGCTCAGCTGTTGGAGTTTTTACAGGAAAGCAGGCCTTGACAAAGATTATCTTCAGCTCTTATATTTATTTGTCTGTGCTGCTGTTTTTCATCTTCTTTGCTCCTTTAATGTTGCCTTCAGATGTTACCAGATACAATTAAACTTGTTAAATTTAATGAGGACAAAAACAAGCAACTGTCAGAAACAAAACATGTTTCAATGATGTTAAAAGTTCTTTCAGCATCTAAACGTATTAACTCTGCTGTTAATGAGTATTTGTATGACAGTAGAACAAGCACTGCCTGAAAAAAAACGGGTGATCATTTATATGCAGGCTCATATTTGAATGAAAAAACAAGGACAGCCACTCTGGGCTCAGTCACTTTATTTGATTTGAGTACACACCTGTCTCTGATTACATAAATGTCATTTGAATTCTGCTAAATGTTCAGCTTCATGGTTACATCATTAACCACTGATGAACAAGGCTCTGTGCTCAGGTGATCAGTTTGGGCTTTGGTCTCCCTGGAAAAGGAGAGAACCAGGAGAACATTTGCCTACAGAAATGAACCATATAGAAATAATGATAAAGTGTGAATTGACTAAACATGTAAAACCTCCACCTGTTACACACACTGATGTTTTAAAGTTGTGTATATCTGGATCAGATCTCAGTTTCCAACAGTTTGTGACTCTATGTCAAGTTTTAGTTCAGGTTGTTTGGGACTGAAAAATAGTTTATTTTATTATTGATTAAGGATGGTTTGAAGCACCTGTTACTGAAAGAAGAAACACACCATTTAAATATCAGCTATATTTGTTTTAACATTAAATGCATTGTTAATCAGCATTTCCAGAATTATTTCTACTTACATTAAATGGTCTAGTCAATAGTCAACGGTGAGTGAAGTGTCGGTGTCTCAGCGTCAAAAAGAACAATCTGTCTTCAAACAAAAGATAAAGGAGAGAGAGGAAGTAGGTTTTCACGAAGGAAGGTGGATAGAAACTATAAGTGGTTAATTCATAGCAATGATGGAAGAAACACTCAGAAACTTTACATCTGAATAAAATACTCTGTTCTCATTCTCAGAATGCTGAAATTGCCCATCTCAGAATTACATATTCTCTTCTACAGGAAATATTTTGTCGTTCATTATTGTTTGCATCGCAAAGCTAAACTTAATTTAGAAAAGTTTACATCAGCTGGTTTGCTTGAATAATAGTAATACTGTAAATTGCATCAATGAACCAGGCCTGCTCCCAACTGAACAAGGAGCTGAGCAGCATTGTGCTGAATGACATGTCAGCTGGTAGAACTGCAGGGGGTCTGTGGGAATTTTAGTTTCTTACTGAATATGTGTTGAATCAGTGCTGTTAGAATACAAACACTGATTATTTTCCTGAAAACGATCATTGTATGAAACCAAACCAGCCTATAGTATGTACTGATGCTGGACAGTGTGAAGCACTGAGTGACTCAGTCTGTATTAAAGTTACAGCTATTGTTAAAATAATACCTTTAAGGTGTGTCTCCATGACTTTGATTCAGACTGAAATGTGGTTGTTTACTGACATCTAGTGGTTCTGATACACAACTGCAGGTAATCTGGGTCAATGTTCTGCAGGATTCAGTGATGTTTAATGTTTTCTGTGGTTCATGAAGGTAATTTAAATCAACAACATAGTAGGAGGTAAGTAATTGTTGTATGATTACAAATTGTATTATCTTACAGGATATTTTGTCATATCCACCATTTTCACTCTACAGAACCAGGCCTCTGTAGTGGTGGAAGAGGAAAAAGACCACATTGTGACAATGTGAAATCTTTTCATGGGGTTCAAAATCACTGATGGCAACCCTGCACAGATACCAAGGATCACTCAGACAGATATGATTGATACATTTAATTCACTGTATTACGTTTTGGAATTGGTTTAGCTGTTTTTAATTTAATTTAAATTTTGTCTGTTTTATTTTCTCTTTTGCCTATATGATACTATGGCATGTCTGAAATATATGAAGTAAATAAATAAAAATGATGAAAAATGCGCTTTTCTCTTCCAGATGTCAATCAACTCCTTCTCATCCTCCAATGACTCCCTACATTTAAATTTTTCCTCCATCCGTTACGACATATTGTCTCAGCACCAGACCAAGCTCCTTCATCTTCATCTTCATCTTCACCTCATTCTTCACCCGATCTCTGCTGTTTTTAAAGACAACAGGACTTTTAGTAATACAAGAAATAAAAAAATATATAAAATTATTATAGATGCAAGAAAATAAAGATTGATGACAATTAGGAAAAATAACTATCTGAATGAAAAACATAATAAAGGTTGCACGGTTTAATTTGTCTTCATTGTTTTGAAATTTGGGGGCAGAACAACTCAACAACAAACTGGACAAAATGAGCCCCACATCTTATCTTGAAAATTTGGTATGCACATCCAAATTATTTCGACATTTCCCATTTAAAACATCCTCTGGCTTGGTTTTCACTTAAAATTCACAAAATTCTAACACCAACGTGATAGATCAGACAGACAGACAGACAGACAGACTTAATCCCAAGGGAAATTCATCTTCACGACTATCATCCAAACTTGACAAATCTGATCTTGTCAATTTTTCCAACTCATATCTGCCTTTATATCTGTACTTACAAAATGGATTCTACCTTGTAATTTTCTTTTTTATTTAGCTTTGTAGTTTCATAATTGTTTAAAAGCCATGATGATCATATGGCATTTTTTTTGTTTTTTCCTCTCTGAAATCTAAATGTGTTGTTTGTCTTAAATTAATACCACTTTCATGTATAAAACACAAAACATGTTATGTTGATTCTCCTTCAATAAATAATCCTGATTAAACAATGATGAAAAAATGTTTTTAATGTTTTTATGTACGTAACATTGAATGAGTGCCTTTAAAACGGATTTAGCACACTGACATTAGTCTTCCCTATAAATACACCGACAATAATAACGTGACTGTTACTGTAAAGAATCACCAAAGTGCACTCACAGATGTGAATAAAATACACAACCATGCACACAGAAACACCCACTGACCACACAGAGAATGATTTGGATGCACTCAAACACAACTTCACTTCTTTGTTTTCTTCATCCTGATGGTCTGATAAAATAAACTATTTTTCTAACATACAGTACACAACTGGTGTGAGTTCACTCCTTTTGCAAAATCACTTAACTATCAAATGATTTTAAAAAAAATGGATCACCTCACTATGATTACATTACTTTCAAGTTAACAAATTGAATATTTCCTCATATATGGAAAATCAGAAACAAATACTTGTAAAAGACCTCATTGAAAGTACAAGATCGAAAGCAGTGCATCAAAAATAAATGCGCCTGTGATAACTGGTGACCACTGTGATCAAATAAAAAGTCAGTGGATGTTAGGGATGCAACGATACTCGATTTTTTATTGAACCTCTTCATATTCAATACGCAAAAACGTTCGATCCAAATGAAAACAGCGCTCCCAAAATGTATTTTAGGAACTTTTTCTAGTGTGCTCTCGCTAAAATGCCAGGGCGCAACCAAGGCTGAGCCCTCTGCCTTGAAAAGCTCCCAGAAAGCTCCTCCCCGCAAGCAGCCCGCCTCCCCTCATCCCCCAAGCTGCCTGGAGGGCGGGGGCAACCACGCTGCTGTTGTTTGAGGGAGAGGTGACAGACACGAGGATCATGGCTAGCGGGGAAAGACAAAAGTTTGAGGAGGCGGCTTCTACGTCGTACAGATCCGCTGTATGGCAGCATTTTGGGTTTGCTGTTGATTATAATGATCAGGGGACGAAAATGGTGACTAAATGCTGACAGCATGTGCAGAACTCTACTCACACAATCTCACTCTGAAAACCAGATGGAAAAGTCCCTCATGCTTGGCACAGGTGTTAACAAAGAAAATCAGAGTTTCTCCCACAGTTCAAATGGTAACAAGAACGATATATAATGTCAATCTCTGTGGTTAGTGTTCAAGAAAAAAGCACCCTTACTTGCTCTTTGGCACAAAACTATGAGATAAAAGCCTAAAGAATAGTGAAAACATGTTCTTGGGCGCTCATATAGCTCAGCGTGTTAAGTGGCGACCCATGTACAGAGGCTAGTCCCCGACGCAGCGGCCCGGGTTCGATCCCCGCTCGCGGCTGTTTGTCGCATGTGTTCCCCTGATTCCTCTCTGCTGTTTTCTGTCTCTCTCTCACTGCACCTTTTGAATAAAAGCCGAAAAAATGGTCAAAAAAATAACTTAAAAAAAAGAAAACATCTTTGGTCACATGAGACAAACACACATTTGTGTTCAGTGTGAACCAGGACTATCACAGTGAATGCACAGTCCCACCAGTAAAGAACAAAGGTGAGCATATGATGATGATGATATGAGGCTGCTTTAGAGCAAAGAAATGTTGGGGAAAAGACATTTACAGATGATACCATGAACACCCGTGGATATATCAAAACACTGTCTCACAAGATGACTCCCAGTCTGCAGAAGTGGATGATTCTGGCATGACAACAATATGAGGTATGGAAAGCCCTACCACTGGCCACAGCTGGATGATGTGTTGGTGAACTCTCAAGTTGTCTAAGTTCTATGATAAAGTCTTCCCACAGTGGTCAAAGCGGTGGTTTCTCTCCAGAGAGAATTTTTTAATGGGTGGTTTATTATCAAAATGTTGATATGTTTTGTCACACTACTCAGAGCTGTATGGTTACCATCCAGAATAACATTTCTGAGACCTTTCATCAGATAAAATGGTTCAGAGTTTTCTCACACTCCTGACATCTATATAGTTTCTCTCGGTCGTGACTGTTTTGGTGGATCATTTGTTTGTATGTTTATGAAGACAGAGCATCTGTACTGTTACACCCAGTGTGACTCCTGTCCTGGGATTCACAGCCAGCTAAACTCTCCCCCTCCAAGGAACAGGCCAGTGTTGGAGTTGAACGGATTTAATACAGAGAAGTGTGAAACTGAAATAGACATACAGAAATGTGCTGGTCAATAACAATACAAATTGCTTGTAACTTCCAACACATCAGTATTACAGGTAAGTGTGGAATAATTTACATCATAAAATTGATGTAGGCGACTGGTGTATACAGGTAAGTAATAAGGTAAGTAAGTTGAATTAACGCTAAAGCTAAACTGCCTTGAAGATAACCCTGAAGCCTGAAAACCGCAGGGTTTTCCCAGCCGCCACTCCTTCAAATTTCTTTCTTTCTTTTTTTCTTTTAATTATTGCAAATACACCACCACCGCATGTCTGCTGAAAAATTGCATTTTTATTTTGACATAGTATACTATGGCGCTTTTTTACGCCAAAATTCATGATCTTTTTCTCAAAGAAAACCTTTATGGAGTGTTTTTCACGGCCTCCTTTACATTATTTCATCATATGACACGTTTTTACAACATGTTTGAAAAATCGCATTTTATTTCGACATAGTATAGTAAGGCGTTTTTTTGCGCCAAAATACATGATAATTGTTTTTTTTCAAAGAAAACCTTTCTGGAGTGTTTTTCACGGCCTCCTTTACATTATTTCATCATATGACACGTTTTAACAACATGTTTGAAAAATCGCATTTTTTTCGACATAGTATAGTAAGGCGTTTTTTTGCGCCAAAATTCATGATGATTTTTTTTTCAAAGAAAACCTTTCTGGAGTGTTTTTCACGGCCTCCTTTACATTATTTCATCATATGACAGGTTTTTACAACATGTTTGAAAAATCGCATTTTTTTTCGACATAGTATAGTAAGGCGTTTTTTTGCGCCAAAATTCATGATGATTTTTTTTTCAAAGAAAACCTTTCTGGAGTGTTTTTCACGGCCTCCTTTACATTATTTCATCATATGGCACGTTTTTACAACATGTTTGAAAAATCGCATTTTTTTTCGACATAGTATAGTAAGGCGTTTTTTTGCGCCAAAATACATGATAATTGTTTTTTTTCAAAGAAAACCTTTCTGGAGTGTTTTTCACGGCCTCCTTTACATTATTTCATCATATGACACGTTTTTACAACATGTATGAAAAATCGCATTTTTTTTTCGACAGTATAGTAAGGCGTTTTTTTGCGCCAAAATTCATGATGATTTTTTTTTCAAAGAAAACCTTTCTGGAGTGTTTTTCACGGCCTCCTTTACATTA